>UXGD01000569.1:0-53752 GCA_900474315.1 Torymus auratus | reverse complement strand
CGGTAGATTCTGTGCAAAGTTACGTGCATTTGAAAAGTGCGAAAAATGAGACGCGCCGAGATAGCGCCTTTTTGCTGGTTGCACCGAGATAGCGCTTTCTTCCTCTCAGCCGTCGATATAGAATAATTTATAATAAAATTTTCAAAAGTTTACATTTGAAACTAATTTATAATTAATCAAGTTCATTCCAAAATCTGATTTTACAAACACAAAGTGAAAATTTAAAGAATGCCTCTAATGCATACATTAAATTTGATTAATAAAATAATATTAGCTACCCATTGATTGTTCTGGCTTTGTGAACATTATCCATTTCGAGCTTGATCCTCCTTCAGAATTAGCAAGTACACCAATTTCATAATGGTGATTCAATACGACGTTTGGAATACTAATTGAACTTGTATTCTGAAAATAATTTTCCGTGATATTGAGATATAATTTCTTAAACATTACTATGCATCAATTTACGTACCCCCGGAAAAGTGAGTTCTATGCTATTATTTTCAGCATCAAGAGGGTGAATAATAATAGTATAATTATCTGGCTGCAGTAGCGGTTCATCCCAGGATATTTCAAAATCAAGTGATTTTTCATTTGATTGGGTGTTTATTATTTGCAACTCCGTTACAGGTGGAGGAGCTATTTTGATTGAATTAGTGTAGGTTTAAAACTGCTTCATATACAAATAAAAAGAGAGTGAGACTAGATTATAAACGAAATTACTTACCACAAACACGTAAACTGTTATGAACCTCCAAGCACGATGGTGTTATAAAAGTTAACGTTACGTTTTTACTTTGGAGCGAGCCTACTTCGTTCCTTGATATAACGTAAACAGTGTTACTTCGGTTATATTTCAGGTGAGTCAATTTCAAACGATACTCCTGAACCTGAAGTAAAAACGATTATCTTGATATCTGCTTCGATTAAAAGATTTTTTTTTATTGAGATAAATTTCTTACCGCATCTAGGCTGTACTGATACAAATTATGCTCTTCTCCCCAGTGTATCACATGATAGAAACAATTACGATCTACATAAGCATAAATGTTATTATTCCTTTCGTATATCTACGAGTTCTATTAATATATTTCAAAAAAGAAAGAAATACAATTGATTTACTTTACCATCAGCAGGAACAATATTCAAGAATGCTTGTAATTTATTTATCTGTTTTTCATTTTTCTCGATTTGGCTTATCGTTATATTCTTTACTTCCTGGGGCGTATAATTTCCTATAATTATTAAGAATTCGCGGTTAATAATAGTATATTGTGTGCCAAGGGCGTAAAGTGGGCCTTTTTACACCGAGTCTGCAGTTTACAGTACAAGTCGAAGACGAGCCTTCGGTGCACACCATATTTTTTGTAACGCATGTACTTTTTTCGCATTTATGTGACCGTTTTTAGACACGGCAATCATGCGCTGATTAGAATATTTTTAATTTTTATTGAACTAATATTTTGCTCCAATAAAATCTATTTATTTTGACGGTCAAATTTAAATAATTTCGCCATATTTTGTAACTGTTAAATATCGATGATTTTTCTAAAAAATTCCGAAAATTTTTTAACGGGCGTTGTGAAAACACGCCGGCCGACGACTTTTTTCGCCCGGTCTAAGACCTTACTCACTTTAGTCTCGTTTTATGAGGGCTTAAAAAAACGCGAAAATCGTGTTTGGGTTACAAAAATTATATTATGTGGAACTGTTTAAAGAATACATAAAAAAAGTCGAGTGTTATACTTACTGGCGTTTGTCCAAAACCATTGTGTAGTTTCGGGTAGACTTATTCCTTCGGGAGTAATTTTACGTATGCGATACTGATATGAACTATTAGGTTTGAGACTTGTAAATTGATAGAAGTTTTTTCTACTCTGCAACGTCGAAAAGGATTTAAAGTCTTTGTAATGTAGTTCAATGTGTTTTGGTATTAAAATAATGTTTAAAAACATACGATTATTGGTGACTGCCATTTATTACTTTCACGATCAATCTGTTCAATAACGTAGATTCCAGGGTTGTGCCTTAATACGATTCGATTAACATCTTTACATTGTAGCGTAGCATTAGAGTCCGCTTCCGTTTGTGTGAATTTTACTTCTTTTAAAAATACATTCCAGATTATTAACAATCTTTTATTTGAAGGAAGAACTAGAGTTCTCCACGAGTAAAAAGGCGATTTCTCTAATAGTATAAGTGAACTTTTGGTTTACACGAAGGCAAGATACTGCTCACAACACCTTAGCCGTCGCCTTTCGTTATGCGAATGTCAAGCACTTCGCTTAAAAAATCATTTTGACAACAATTTCCTTATGTTATACAGTTTAACTGCGAGGCAATGCTTGAGCAGTATAAGATTTTCAAGACTTGATAAGGAGCATCAATAAATGCGTGTTGGCGTTTCTGAACTTGAATCGTCTTTTTACTCGTGGAGAACCACCTAGTCCTTTCTTCAACTAACTACATTTATAGGAGTAATAAAATTATGTTAAGAATACAATCTTTTATGCTGAATTCGTTAAAAATCTACTAAAAGAATGATCATCGACGAGATAGCTATTGGGGCGTTATAATGATTACGTGGTCTAGCCATTGTTTCATTATTCCCAAATACTTAAACATTATGAATTATAATGTTATCTCTAATATATAAATCGAACTAATTGATAATCATGCAAATTTTCTTTTGAGCTGCTAAAGGTAGTTTTCTGAACTACCATATTTCTTACAATTTCTTTATAATTTAAAATAAACATTAATTTATATAGGTAAGTTCACATAAGGTCAAAATTTCAATACCTCTTGCGTTATAAAAAATTCAAATATTTAATTTTAAAGATTGAAATTCGAACACGGGATCTCTCGAAAAGTACAATAAGAAAGCGAAAAAAGAAACAATTTTTATGAATTTTCAAGTTTGCTTTAAGCTTTTTTTTAAGCTATATAATACATCGAGAAAAGTACTAAAAAAAATAATGTAAAAAGTAGAGTATACGTAAATAACATAAAGTACGCCGACTTTTTTGGGGTACTATAGCATATTTATAGATATACCTAATTTGAATATTTAATTTAGGTAATTCAAGAGTTTTCTGTAAATAATGTCATTGGCATCGAATTTTTTTGATAATGAAATTTTGACTGTTATTGTCAACCGGATAATTACCTTAAATTTTCATTTATAATAATTTTGTAAGTTATTATAATGATGATTTTAAGAGATTTTAAAAATATTTTTAACATTTATGTAATTGAATTTTTGAAATTCAAGACGGGTTTCGTTACAGGGAAATCAAAGCTTTATTCAAAGCTTCGGATTCCTAGCAATGGCATCACATCTTGAGGCATGAAAAATGTTAAATTCATATCCTTTTTATGTACATAACACGCTCATAATCATTTAATTATCAAAATCTTTTGAGAACACAGTTTTAATTTGTAAAAAAAATTTAGTTTCTTGAAAAAATACAACCTTTGTAAGAAAAATGTAAATTAGATCTTTATAGTAACCATTATTTGTAATATATTACTAATATGTTGTGGTTTCAATTTTTATAAAAAATAATTTATTTTTATTATAGATATTTTATTTTATATTTGATCAATATTTGATTAATATTTATAAAATCGGGGCTTTAATAAAGGTAAAATATTCTAATATACTTAAATGTATATACTTGCTTGTATTGTTATTAATAGATTTATTGCATGCTTGTCTGCATTGTTCCTGTAAAGAAAAGCATTAGAAAGTTGATGGTTTAAAGTTCTCCAAAACTAAACTAAATCAGTCATATAGTTATAACGGCGAATCTAAAAGATGACGTTTCTCACTTTTAATTTTATCATGTGAAGTAAATAATTAATATCGATTTGCACACTTATTTCGGCAAAATTAAGATATTTTAGTTTTTTGTCAGATATTTAATATTTGTCAAAGTCGTAAAAGAAAATGTCAAGTATTAGCTTACACATAAAGATATTTTTAAGTCTAGTACAGAAGAATTGTAATGCTTAGTTATTAATATAAAACAAATATTTATATTTTGTATTTTTTAAATTCTTGTCGTATCATTTGTAAGAATTTGTTTCTATATTACGGGGAAATTGAATTCAACAGAGTATTGAAATGAATCGCGTCTAAAAATATAAATATACATATAAAAAAACGAGAGAGAGGGAGAGAGAGAGCGAGAGAGAGAGGGTGAAAGAGGGAAAGAGAGAGAGAGAGAGAGAGAGAGAGAGAGAAATGCCTCTTTTGATAAAATGATTCCAAAAAATGCACCTGATTTAAAATGTATAAAATACATGAGATACGCTGACTGGATGCAATACGCGATATATCAAAGTCGTCCATGAAAGTCAATGTCTATGAATACACAACTGAGGCGACTTTGCACTTTAACTTTTAAATATAATTTTGTAAACTGTCTCGTTTTATTTTCTATTTGAGAAGCATTATTAAAGCAAAGCCATGGCTTTCCATTTATTTTTGGACTTTATCTGCCAAAAACTTATCGCAATATCCTGCTATACAATATTAGAGATATAAATCTATTAATATGAACGCCAGTGAGTCCACACATCAATAACTATAGAAACTGTCAAGTGTCCCGTCACGTATTTTGATGTGCAGAGTAACACTTGTTCAATTATTGCGTTGCGATAAGAAACAAAAATTAGTAAAACAACTAAGGGAAAATACGCGCTAACAGCGTAGTATAAGTCGTTAAAAATATCATGATACTGTTTACATATGAAAAGACATCGAACACGTAAATAACACCTACTAAAAAGAAAAAAAAAACTAAATGAATGAAATAGGCTGAATCACAGGTAGCTAAGAAAAAAAATCGAAAAATTATAGGTACTTACACTCGGACACCGCGCCATGCAAAGCGCGACAGGCACCACTATATCATCCGAAAGCTGCACGCCGACAACGAAAATCCACAACAGCGTTAACAATAGCAGAGGCAACCGAAACTTCGTGTTCATGTTAACGTTAACTTTAACCATTTAGCGCTCTGACCCCGAGGCTAGACTTGTTTGCACTATAAGCGACGCTCGCGCACACATACGAAAGGGACCGGCGACATGACGATGGTGCACGGGACGCCGCCACCGCTGGATTACGATTCTTACTGTATCACCGACGAGTCTTCCGTTCCCGCGCAACTCGCGCATTATTGCTCAGGTGTTTCTCTTTGTACGTACACGCGTGCGTAAGCGCGTACACATGTACTTACTTACAGGTGGGTATGTGTGCAAACTTATATGTCGAGCAAATAATCGGGCAAAGTCGGTTGGTCTTTTGAGTTTTTTCCCTATCTATATATATACGTATATAAGATGCTTTTTTTGTTCGTCGTTTTTTATCACTTGCGCGCATCGTGTCGCGACGAATTCCATTCCCATAGCTTATTCACATGCGTGCCGTTATATGTTTACTTCGTCTCGAGAAATGATTGTTTGATAAGCGAGTTTTACTTTGCATTTGTTTATTTTCTCGGTTTTGTCCGCTTCTGTTCAGTTTTTATTCTTTACATTTAATGTTTTTCTTTTGTAAAGAAGTTCCTTGTGTCTTTCTTGTTTAGAAAAAGAAATTGCAGCAAAGTTGTATGATTAATTATGAATTCGATGTCAAAGATGATTATGTAAAATTGTTTTACGATTTTAATTTGAGTTGAAATCGAAGTGTGTGGAACAATTTTTAAATGCCGTCGAGTTTAAATGTCGACGTTGCCGCCATCTGATGGTATTACAGGGAGTATTTTTGCTCCGGTGCTCCGAAAATTTCTCATCGCTTTCCAGTCTCTGTGGGGTATTGTATTTTTTCGGTTTATGCTGATAATAAAACTACATATACCCCATTTTATAAATAAATTATTTCTTAAAGTTAAAAATAAATTTAGTCACAGGAAACATTTGGATCGTTTACCAACAATATATAATAATGGCGATAGGTGATTTAAATGAATTACTATGCAGGCCTTGTGATGTAAAAAAGAAATTATTTATTACATAGCTGATGCTACTGACAGTTGATTAAATTAAAATTGAGTAATATCTAAAGAATTTGTGTATTGTCTTTTATCTCATCTTGAATAATTGGCGTTGATGTAGTGAAAGAGAAACACCAAGAAAAATAATGTGACTCCGAGAATGTTTGAGAAGATGGCCAGCTGTACGTCAGTGATCATCTGAAAATTAAATTAATAATCTCATATATCTAATAATTTGACTAGACAAACATTGTCAGGAATATAGAACATACCTTTGTAATGTTTTTGGAATGTGGATTACGAAGTTTATTTTGGCAAGAACTGCAGGTCTTCGTAAGAAAGGCCGGCTTAGTGACGTTCTACGTGTCAAGTAGGTATAGGATCTGCTGTTTTGTTGATGTTATATAGAATGTGGTCTGCCTTTTTCGTTTGCAGATGTGCTTCTCAAACTGATCGTTTGTCGTCGTTCAGATCATTGAACTGAAACTATGTTAGTGCCTGAGAAAGGTAGTTGTGTCTTAAAATTACATTACAGATGTCGCTATATTTTGGAGCATTTGGAGCACAATATACATTGTCGTTAATTTTCAATTTTTTTTTAGAAAGGAATTAAAAAATCAAGACAAAAATATGTTTAAATTCTAAATATTTGTAAAATATAGGAAACTATATATATATGTATATATATATTATTCTGCTTCGCAAAGACGTTGTCAATTCGGAGCAACAACATCATATGGTAAAGGTCACGGCGTATGTGAACATTGTAGAGTTACTATACTAGTGATGAGCGATAAAACCTTATGATGCTTGGGCTTGAGAGTTCTCAAAATTGTTAATTTATTTATTTCCAAAACAAGTACAAAATACAGCAACGGAGCAGAATGATTGTGTGTTTTTGTGAAAATTTACTTATTTGTGTTGCTGATCACAGTAAAAGAACTTAATATTATCGTGAAGCCAGAGAAAATGGTTGTAGATAAACAATATTAGACAGGTATTATTAGTTCTAAATAGTTTAAATAATTAATGTTATTAGGATGTTATTTGTGTACTAGCATAGAAACAAGTTATCTAAAATTTTTTTTAAGAGTGCAATTGATATCAATTTTTAGGTTAACTTGAACAAGTATTCCCATTGTTGGAACCTACAATAATTCATCCTATATTCCTCAATCTTCAAATTTAATATTTGTTACATCTTGTACAAAGAGAGTTTATGCAACAATAAATAAATATGATTACATTGAGAGGAAAACTTAAAAAGGAACCTGACTTATCGAATAAATCCCAAGATGTTCCAAGCAAGCGTATATCAATCAGAGACAAATTACTCATAAAAGAAGTAAAGAATTTCTTAATAATTAAAATTATATGATATTTTTCACTGCATGTTGTTGTTAATTTATCATTGCCATTTCAGGTCCAAGAAATGGAGCAAAATCTTCCTTCAACATGTCAAGTTAATTTCAATGATCCCCATTGCTTGTATGAATTTGTTTTATCTATTGCACCGGATGAAGGATATTGGTGTGGAGGTCGATTCTATTTTCAAATTCATATTCCAGAAGAATACAATATGATTGTAAGTTTACAAAATAATGATTTATGTTTAAGACATTAAATTCAATTATATTTATTGTAGCCTCCAAAAGTAAAATGTTTGACAAAGTTATGGCATCCTAATATAAATGAAGATGGAGAAGTGTGTCTATCAATTTTAAGGCAAAACAGTATTGATGGAATGGGATGGGCACCAACACGCAAGTTAAAAGATATAGTTTGGGGTTTGAATTCTCTATTCACAGTGAGTATCAGTGGTTAAAAAAAATCCTTATTTAGAATTTCTTCTAGAATTTCTTGATTATGCAGAATTATGCGATTTAATGCTATGTGTTTAAAACTGGACAATTTGATTCTAATTTTAATTTTATATTGATATATTGATTATTGAATATTTTCATTAGATGTTTAGTTTTATTAAAAAAAAAGAGTAATGGAATTAATTATATCAATTAAAAAAGTGGTCAATTAAATGTTTCAAATTGTTTTATAAATATTAATCTAGAGTTTATATACACTCTTTTTAGAAATTGATAATTTTAGATTACTATAATGAAAAATGTTTCTTATTTAAAAATATTGCAATAATATTACAAAATTATTAGTACATATAAAATAAATATTCATATTTATTTTCAGGACTTATTAAATTTTGATGACCCTTTAAACAAAGAAGCAGCTGATATGTTTTCAAAGGACAAGGAATTGTTTGGTTTCAAGGTAAAAGAATATTTGATGCAGTATGCTAAAAGATGATTGAAACTAGAGAACCAACTATGGCGAAAAATTGGATCACTGGAAACTAGTGTTCTGTTTAGAATTTCAGTAATAATTATAAATATTATTGAAACAATTGTACATTGCGCTAACTGATAAACATTTGCTTACATTTTGCTATTAATTTCGTATCATTTAAAAATATCAAGTGGTTTTCTACTTAATTCTTATCAGTTAAATAGCTTTACATTCCCTGCCTGTACGCTGGCTTACAGCAGTATTTTTATTTAACACAATCACAGTTAAGGTACAAGCATGTTTTTTTTCTATTCAAATTACAGACATTGTTGTGCAGGGGAAATTGATTTGTAAATAAAGAAAATAATTTAATATTAAAAAGGATTTCGCTAATTTTCCTCTATAGGTTTACGAAATAGTACATACTTCGATACGAGAATTATTTTTCTTTTATTTAGATATTTTTTACTTGGTCATATTAAATAGTTTAATTACATAATTTATAAAGAATAATGCAAGATATGTAAAGTTTCGAAATTCCAAAGTATTAAACTTGATTCGCGTGGAGAATCGAGATATCCATCAGCAGTCGTACAATATAACAAACCCATGATAGACAACAGCTTGATGATATACAAAGTGAATATCTCAACGGATTTCTGTTTTCTTTGGTAACTTGAGTCCTCTGTTGGCGTTATCGGCTCTTCTCGCGCAGCTGAATAATAGACCTTCAGAAAACAGATCAGAAAAAAAATTGCGCAGCTGCCAACATTGTTGATATTCCTTTCTTTATTTTACGATAAAAGCATGTTTGCGAGTGGACGGTGGTCAAAAGGTGGTGAGCAGCTCGTCCTGTATACTATTCGACCTGGCGAGCTGTCGCTGGGCGCCAAAGGCCTCGTCGATAGTGTCGCCCTGCGAGATCTGCTTACGCTTCTCTTCGTGGTACTGCTCGTTGTACTCCTTGAGCCGGTTGCTCAGGAAGACCGTGCGCTCGCGCTTCTTGATCATGTAGTCCGTGGGCAGGAGCCACCTGTGCTCGTGGCACTCCTCAGCCGTCGGTCGTTTGCTGTAGTAAGAACAAAATATTTAATTTATTATCTTAGAATGGAGCGAGACGAAAAGGAATCTTTATTTGATGTTGGCTGACAAATCATCTACCAAATCTAGTACTTGTTGAGTCAGCTAATCAATCATAGAACGTGTTAGTTTATATTATTTTTATTATCATAAACAATTTTGAAAAACTATTTGATCGTCTCTATAAATATAAATATTTTTTATAATTACTATTTTCTAATAATAAATATTCATTTATTAATAACTATAATATTAATTAACAAGTTCTGTAATGAATAGTATAATTTATTCAGTTAATTTCATAGATGATTAATTCTTTGTTAAATCAATTGTGCACAGCGCACGTCTTACCTTGGCGATCGCTTGAAGACGAGCATGAGGAACCTTGTGGCCTCTTGGGTGAGCTCCTTGTACAAATACTCGAACCGATACCTACAGAACGTAATGTTCTGTCTCGTCTCATTGGCATCGTTACCGCGGAACGGCGAGACACCCGACAGTAGGACGTAGGCGAGTACGCCAACCTGCCAGATGTCGGACTGCGGATAGGCGGGCTCACCGTTGAGCACCTCGGCCGACGCGTACTCAGGGTGACCGACCTGGGGCACCTGGGTACCAAGTTTCGAGACCTTGTGTGCCGAGCCGAAGTCGACGAGCTTCACCTGGACCGAGCGCACTGAAGCCATGACGACATTGTCGGGCTGGATGTCGAGGTGGCAGTATCCCCGCCAGTGCAGGTACTGCAGGGCGTCGAGTACCTGAGCGATTACATTCGCCACGCAGCTCTCTGTGTACTCGTGCCTACTGGCCAGGTAGGTGAGAACGTCGGCGCCCTGGAGCTTCTCCAGGATTATCGCCGCTACGGGGGAGCCTTCGGGTCGGAAAGCGGCCTCGAGGAGAGCGATGCGCTCGTGACGCAGGGAGCGCAGCGCCTCGAACTCAGCGTCGACCTGAGCCTCGGTGTCGGGTCGCAGCTCGAAGATCTTCGCGGCGACGATGCGATCAGCCGCACGTTCGATACCTTTGGCCACCAGGGAGAAACGCCCGCGGTAGATCTCCGAGACGAAGCTGTAGCGCTCGGAAATGCGACTCTGACGGTCCCACTCTAGTGGCGTCGTCTCTATCGCGTAGTCGAATTTCGGTCGAGGCTCCTCGATCTGTACCTCTCGACCGGACTCCGTCAGCTGTTGCAGGTGCTTCATGGCCCGGCTGATTGTTAATTTTGGAACCTCCTCCTGGCGCGCGCGCGTCTTAACGAGCTTCGTGGGTATGCCCTTCTCACTCCAGCCGATGCGGTTACGCGCCGACAGCCGGAAGTTGTAGCTCGTGTTGGGCTTGAGATCGTGCACGAGGAAGAACTCGTGGTCGATGTTGCTGGCGATGTCGAGCCACTCGATACCGTCGCCTTGCCGGTACTGCAGTCCGTAACAGACAACAGGAGAGTTGCCGTCATACTTGGGCTGCCGCCAGCGAAGGAGGATTTCCGTTTCAGAGGCGTCGGCTATCTCGGGTGAGTCCGGAGCGCACGGCACGGTGGCATAGACGAGCCGCGTGCGGGCTACGGTCTGGCCGAGCTTATTGCGCGCGACGACCTTGTAGATGCCGACGTCGTGCTCGCGGGCTGGGTTGAAGGTGAGTACGGAGCGGCCGTCATCATCTTCGTGGATCTTGACGCGGTTGCTCTCCTGCACGACGCAGTCGTTCTTAAACCACTGAACTATCGGTTTGGGATTACCCACGGCCATGCAGCTCATTTGAGTTGGCTCGCCGTCCTGGATGGGTCGGAGTTGAGGCTTTTCGCGAAGGAAGGGGGGTTGGCCGGCTTGCTTGCTCTCCATGAGGGCTTCGACCTCGGCGTAGCTGTCGAGTCGCGTGCCTACCTCGTGACGGAGTCGACGAAGGGTGGCTGGGTCGATCGCGCTACCGTACTGGTTGATGCGTGCCCTGCGCTCGTCGTCAATCTCCTCATCCATGACGTCTGTGAAGCGGCGTCGTTCCCTGATCGCCGGTGTCTATAAAATGAAATACAATCAACTTGGTAACCTATTGTTCACTGAGCTACCACTAACTTTTGCTTATTAAACTTACCCTCCAGTCATACGAGTCATCATCGATGGATCGTGGGAATAAGCCTGCACGGTTGTGCGCCACCTTCATGTACTCGCGTAGCCTCACTGGGAAGTCTGTGTCACGCAGTTGCAACAGATACGTGTCGGGTCCATTTTGATAGCTACAAACGAAAAATCAATTAAAGTATATAAATGAATAAATGCAAATCAGCTGACATTTTTGGCATATACGTACTGGCTTTCGCTCTTGATAACACCGATCTCCGTGTCGATAGGCTCGCGCGATGGCACGCGGTTCTCCCAAGACTTTGGGGGTGGTTTCTTGCCGGGCGTGTAAGTCCTCTCGGGGCTTCTCTCTGGCGTATACTTGTGTCCAGGTGGGTATACCATCTTCGAGGGGTGTTCGAATGCGCTGCTCAGCCGTCGCCTGCGGTACCACGTACGACAAGAGGCGTTTTTGTACCAGTCGCGATACAATACGTAGTAGTTTTTCAGGTGCTCCGAGGGAATCTTGTACGAGTCAGGTAAAGGTCTGTCCGCTCGTAGCAGCCACGGATGCCGGAGAGCCGTTTCTGTGTCCATTCGCCTCTCAGTTTGATAAGCCAGGAGCTTTCTGATGAAGTCCTTCGCGTCGTCGGAGATGTGCGTCCAACGTTCGTCATCAAAACTCCACTTGCATTCTTTGATCCTGGTCAGAGTTTCTCTGTCGTTAACGCCGCGGAAGGGCGACAATCCCGAAAGAAGGATGTAAGTGATGATACCGGTGCTCCACATGTCCATACCATACTCGACGCCTTCCCCGTTTACTACTTCCGGTGGTACGAATTCTGGCATTCCGTACATCAACGTCATCAGTTTGTTGCGGATGATTCTTCGAGCCAGACCAAAATCGCCAATCTTTAGGTCATCGCCACCAGAGTGAGAGATCAGCAGATCGCCCAACTGATAAAAAAAGTAAAATGTTTATAAATGTGATAATATTAGTTTTTATACATGAGTTCAACAATTTCTTTATACCGTAAGTCCAAGATGTGCCCAACCAGATTTATGAATGTAGTCCAATCCGAGAAGCAGCTGTCTGATGTAGCCTGCGATTTCACTTTCTGTGTAGTAAGGATTCTTGGTAAGATTGTCCGCCAGTTCACCGCCTCCAGCTCTGTAAAATTATCGAGATTAGAGTTCGTTATACTTTACGATATTTCACTGAACACCTAAAAGTACATATATAACTATGAAAACGACATACAATTCTGTGACCAGTGTAACTGATCGATCCGTCTCGTAAGCATCGTGTAGACGAAGAAGTTTACGATGGTTGAGGTTGTTCATAGCTTCCATCTCATTGAACATGAGAGGCTTAAGCTCGGCATTGCCGTGCATGACTTTGGCAGCGAAATTCTTGCCCGTTGACCTCTCGACCGAGTGGTAAGTGACGCCTTGGGTGCCACGGCCGAGCTCGTCGCCGAGATCGTAATCATCAGCGAAAGGTTTATGGCGTGGTCTCACGTCTGCTTTGATGGTATAGTTTTTGTAGCGCCAGTCGCTCTCGGTTTCTTCTACATGGAGCATGGCCGAGCTAGAAGCACAGCCGGCGATGTTGCGTGCCGAGAGCGAGTACAGACCCTCGTCCTTGAGGATGGCGTCTTCGATCGTTAAGATCGAAAGATCTGGCTCAACGAATTGGATCTGTAAAAAGTATCGTTTTATTATTATATATAATATATTCTGTTAAACGCATGAAGTTTTATTTATTGGAGATCAAATGGAGAGAGAATATACCTTGATTCTGGTCGAGGCAGCCAAAGGCTTCCAATCCTTGTACCACTTGAGCTCTGGATAGGGGACACCCGTGACTCTGGCTTCGATTCTGCCAGTCTTGCGAATCATGGTATATGATTCTTCGGGCCTTGTAATGAAGGTGGGATACTCAGCGATCATCAATTCCACTTTCTGCCTAGCTTCGCCATGTTCGTTGGACGCAACTGCCTCGTACTCACCTACATCCCTCTCGAGCATCTTGTTGATAAACAGCGTGGCTTGGCCATTTCTCGTGTAAGTGAAGTCGTAGCGACCGCCGGATTCAATAATCTGTCCATTGAAGTAGTACGTCATCTTGGGCTTAGGATAACCATATACGAACCAGAACAATTTTGAATTCTGATTCTTCACGCCGTACTGGATATCAAATTCTTGACGAAGGAATCGCGGCGCCTGGGCGTAATTATCGTGAGGCGGTCGTTCGATGTCAAAGTCTTTGGGGAAGTATGGACTGGTTTCAGGGCGGAAGTCAATTCCAGGTGGCAGATAAGGATAAAACTTGGGTGGATCGGGTTCGAGCTTGGCGCGGTAGGTCTGGGCGTAAGGTGAGGGGTCGCTGATTCCGTATTTGTTTTCGACGCGCACGCGGAACCTGTAATCTCGGAAGGGTATGAGGTTCCGGATGTCACAGACGCAACCACGGACGCCACTGCGCGCCGAGAACCAGTCACCGTCTGGCAGCTCACACATCTCAACCTGGTAGGTCACGGGCAAGCGTGGCATTGTAGGGATGGAAGGCTTCCAAGAAAGTGTCAGGTGTCGATCCATCATCCGGCTGATGATGGGGCGATCAGCAAGTGGTAGCGGAATGCCGGACTTGCGGTACTTGTCGTATTCGGCATACTGGTCTACGAGTCTCTTGTTACGTGGCTCAATAGCTACAATTGGTATCATCCATTTAACCATTGCTATTTACATTTATCTATAATAAAATAAAGAACTTCCACTTACATTCGAAGAGCATTTCTCCGGTAGATTTATCTTCACCATATGGATTGAAAATGCGCAGAGTGTATTTGCCAGCATCGTCTTCATCAACGCGATAAATGGTCAGTCTGAGAAGACCAGCGCCTTCGTTTTCCATCAGTATGCGATCTGTGGGCCAAAGTTTTGTGTCATCTCGATACCATTCGAATTCGGGATCGGGATATCCAGTTACACAGGCTGTAAACTTAGCGGTCATGCCTTTGTAAACTTCGCAATCTCCAACCCTCTTCAAGAACGACGGTGGTTCTACCTTTTGTGTCTTATCTCTGAAATTTAAGAGCAACAATTAATAATAAAATAAAAAGATTTTTAATATAAAATAATAAAATGTGCTAACAACTCCTTCACGACAGAGAGGGTAGCTTCACAGTCCTCCTTTCCTTCCTTATTCTCAGCTCGACATCTGTAACTACCGCAATCGGCGTAATTGCAATCTTTTACGTAAAGACAGCACGCTTCTCCGTCGCGCTTAATCTTGTACTTGTCGTTGTCGGCTGTTATCGGTTTATCATTGAAGAACCAGGTGATATCTGGTTGAGGGATACCACTGACGCGTGCCGCGAATTTTGCACCGCAGCCCATCATCTGCTGAAGATCTGAGAATTTTTGCGTGAACATAGGCGACTGATTGATCTTCCGCACGGTTACATCAGCGCTACTCTTGTCTGCTCCCAACGGATTGCGTAGCTCACAGGCGTAAGTGCCTGCGTCGTCGATGCTGCTTGGATTGATTTCCAAGCTCATCTTCTTGCCATCGCAACAGGTCATGAGTCGCTCTGAAGGTTGTAGAGGTTTGCCATCCTTAGTCCAATTGACGTCGGGAATGGGGTTGCCAATGAACAGTGTCTGCAGACTTAGAGGTTCGCCTTCTCTTACGCTGATATCGTGCAGTGGTGATAGGAATTGAGGCTTTTCCTCGGCCTCACCTTGGCGCGTCTTGCTGGTTACCGCAAGCTGACCCTTGCAGGATTCATCACCTTGGTTATTGCTAGCAATAACCTCATACTCACCAACATCGGCCGGCCCAGCTTTGTCAATTAATAGAGCTTGACTGCCATCTGGCTGATCGACGATTTTAATGTGTTCACCATCAGGAACAATCTAAAAAGAAGAAACAAAATTTATAACTCAATTTAATATTTGTAAAAAGATAAAGAGATGTAAACAGTCGAAGTAATACCTCTTGCCCGTTATGGGTCCATTTGAGCAGTGGCGCAGGTTTGCCAACTAATTTGACTTCGAGTTTAGCTGGGAAACCTTCAACAACAGTTACTGGGTGGAGTGATGCTATAAAGGCAGGCTTCTTCTCGAGTTCTTCAACTTCAACTTGCGAAACACCTGTGACTTCTCCTAATGGATTAGAAACAACGATCGAGTACGTTCCAGCGTCCTCTGGGCGAAGCTTATCGATGGAAAGACCAATTAGGCCGTTCGGATCATTGCTAAAGTAAATTTCTTTGGACGGTCTCAAAGGAAGGTTATCTTTGAACCATTGAACTTGTGGGTTAGGGAAGGCCACAACTTGTACTTCGAGTTTCAAAGGATCACCGACTTTAGCTTTGACATCGTCCAATGTTTTCTTCAAGTACGGTGCCTTAGACTCCGCTATAAAGAATATAATTATTCGTTAAATTAATATAATGAGTTGATGTTTATGAATAATTACAGAGACTGTTCATGTTCTATAAACTTACGTTTTACGGCAACAGCGCACTGCGAAGGATTATCACCGCCGGTGTTTGATGCGACGACTTTGTAGGCACCGGAATCTGTAGGTTTAACATGATCTATCGACAGACGCATAGTTCCATCAGGCAGGACATCGATTTTTACATGGTCATTCGGAATAATGATTTCGCCGTCCTTGTACCAAGCAACCATAGGTATGGGACTGCCGTCACACTTGGCAAACAATTCGAGGGGTTCGCCTTGTTCCAGATCCAGTGAAGGTGGTAGACTGCGGAAGAATTTTGGTGGGAAGCGAGTGAGCGTGAGTTCGGATGCAGTTCTTATGGAGCCGGCCATATTCATTGCTTGACAGGTGTACATGCCAGCATCCTTTTCTCCAAAGCGCTCGATGCTCCATTTGCTCACTACTTCGGGACCTTCAACGACAGTCGTGATAGTATTGCGCATGTCATCGAAAATTTCAACACCGTTTTTCAACCACGTTATCGTTGGCCTTGGATAGCCGGTCACCCGAACCTCTGCTTCGTAATTGTTCTGATCTCGGACAGACTCCATATTCTTGAGTTCCTTCGTGAACGCAGGTGCCTCGGCTGTAACATGTAGTAATCTTAGTATATTTTACATTTTCTGAGGCATACATTCTCTTGTACTTACTGAAAGGCTTAAGCTTTGCTTCTTGAGAAGCTTCTCCCATATCGTTCGATGCGACTATCTTGTAAACACCAGCATCACACACTTCTAGAGCTTTTAACTTAAGCCTATATTTCTTCTTCTTATATTCTTCTTCTGTAGTAAAACGGTCATCTAGGGTGACATCCCGACCGTCACACTGCCATACGATCTTAGGTTTCGGGTTGGCTAAGATTGTCGCTTCCCAAACCAATGTTTCACCAACGGGAGCAGTCATGTCCTTAAAGTCTTCAATGATGGGTATGATGCGGAGATCTAAATCAGCCTACAATACAATACAATCTTTTATAAATTTTCAATTTTACTTTAAGAATTTGTTTTCTACAATTCTTACGTTGGTTGATGCTTCCCCGTATTCATTATTCACTTGCAATGTGTAATTACCCACATTCTCAGCATTGCATTCCGCAACTTCCAATGTATAAGTACATTGTTTCAATGCATCTTCTATTACCTTGTGAGTAACTTTGGCTTTATGCTTTACTCCGTCGATTTCGATTACATTACCGTTCAAAAGCCTTAATAAATGAACAGTAATAAAGATATATTAATAATTAATAATATATGCAAATAATTAATTCATTGTCACATTTTATAATATCAAATGAAATCACGTACCAAGTAGCTTCCGGAATAGGGTCTCCATTAAAGACAGCTGAAAAGGTACCAGTTTTTCCTTCGTCTACATCAGCATCTTTGAGAGGTTCGATAAGCTTTGGCCTGCGAAGTTCATCAACTGGTTCAACGTTCAGAAAACCTTCGAGTGACTTTTCTCCCAATTTATTTGTGAATACAACAGTGAACAGGCCAGAATCGTCTTGAAGTGCTTTTGTAATGTTTAATGTGAAGATTTCACCGACATTTGAATATGTTATACGTTTAGAAATTTTCAATGGTTTTCCGTCTTTATACCACTTAGCCTCTGGCCTTGGTAAACCCGAGGCATGAATTTCGTACTGCGTGCTTTGTGTTTCGAAAATGTCACGATCATCCAAAGTTGAGCTGACAATTATAGGAGATGCTAAATAATACATAAAATATAGTTAACAAAAAAATATATTGATTACGACATAAAAAATAATTTTAAATTTTGTATAATATATTTGATTTCAAAATGTTTCTGCTACACAAAAAATTAAGCGTATTAAAAAATTATTTTTTTTTTTTACCGTCGCTACTTCGGGTACTTATCTTTTCCTCTGATGTATCGCCATTGTTGTGACTGCTGTACTTTCTGTATTCGTGCAGGCTAAGCACATGCAAGTAGATTTAATTTGTTTTATGACAGGTGCGGTGAGAGTGCATTGACAAACATGAATGGTTAATATTAATTAGTTTTTGTAGACAATACAAAAATACACACATAATGTACAGTACAAAAATAGTGTAGTGTATAGTATAAATAATTAAAATTGATATTGTATTAGAAGAAGAGTAATATTATCACGAAACTTTATACATCCATACTATAAAAAAATATTTTATGCAACTTAATCAATAAATTAGAATAATAAATTTTTATGTTTATAAGATTATTGTTCTCTTTAAATTTACCTCCATTCTCAACATTGTTAGTTTCATCTAAAATTCCTCCTTTTTTATCTTCTTTATCTAATATTTCATCAAGAACTGAACGTTGCCGTTTAATGCGTTCAAAAAGTTTTTTCATATCCTCGTCCTCTTCTTCGTCTCCATCAGTTTTAGTTCCTTTCATTGAGTTTTCTCGAGATAAAGTTTTTATCTCCTGTTTTATACTTTCTACAGAACTTAGTCTTTCCAATTTTGAGCTCTGCCTCGATAAACTCTTGTCCCTAATGGAACTTTGTCTGGAAAGTTTTTCTTCTTTATCAAAGGAAGAACTCTTTCCATTTTGTACAATCGTTTCTTCAGTAATACTATCTCTTACTGAACTCTGTCTTGAAAGTCTATCTTCCTCCAAGATAGCATTTTGTTTTTGTTTTACCGTATCGTTCGAAATCGATTTCTTTCGTTCGGAAGAATCGGCAAGAGATTCATCGATCGATCGCTCTTCGATAATCGTTTCTGCATATAGAGCTCTCTTCTCTGAAATTTCTTCGTGATTACCGTGAAAGTCGCCATTGCCATTAAGTTCGTCATTCAAATCGAAGCAATGGATATCGTCGGCGCTAACATCTCGAGAAATAGCTTTGGCCGTCGTATCGTCGTCGGATACAGAGACAATGGAAACTCCTCGATTAACATGAAGTTTATCTAGTTTATCGTTCTTTTTGTCTTTATTATCCTTATCCTCGCTTTCTGAGAATTCCTCGATGAGCATTCCGTTTTGCGGCTTGGACGAAACATCCTCCTCCTGTAGAACGTAACTGTAAGAGGCTATTTCTTCCACTTGAGGTCCGATATCAGGACTGTTCAGCTCTTGTACTTCGACTTTCGTCGACGTCATTTTGCTGATCGTATGTTTTTCGTCGGGACCTGTGGAAGCTCGTCCCAATGTCAAAATTTGAACGCTTATTTTGGAAGCAAAGCGATAATAATAAAGCGATTAAGCCCTTCATGCAACCGATATTTTTTTGAGCAGCAAAAGTACTACTGCTCATATGATAAAGCATTATTTACATCTACCATTACAGCAGTAGATTCAATGCGAAACGTAACATTGGTACTAATAATTGATGAGCTATATGTAAATGATAGTATTGTGACTTTTTGTTCGCAAAAGCAGTACATAAGCTCGTGTACCGAATCTAGTTTTATTGTCCGAAGAAGACGTGTAAAACTTTTATGGATATCTGTTGAAAGCCTTGGGAAAATTGATTTTTTAGCGATCACATTTCCCAAATTAGATTATTTGTTTAGTTGGCAATTTTACTGTGTAATTGTTAGGCGACTTGAATAATACCTGATAATGTAGCCTCATGTTCCGTGGTCGAAGCCACAGATATAGTGATTGTTTCACCACCTGAACCTTTAACAACTTCGACACTGTGTTTCTCCAGTTTGACTCGACCTGAATTTATTACAAATTTTTTTCTCTACAACTAAATCTATAAAGCTTTGGGCTATCAGAAACGCAAGCTTCGTCATAAGTAACGTATCAAAATTAAGATACTTGCGAAAATCTATGAAGCTTTAGTTACAAACATGTAAATACCAGTAAATACTTTAAAATCAATCTTCTACTGATAAAAATATTACTGAAATCATTGTACATATCTTAAAACTTTTAGAGTTATAAGATAACACGATGAAATCCTTGCAGTAAATATTTTCAACACAACAGGATTATGAATTTAATAACATTAATACAATAGTTTAACGGAAAGGGTGTAGTACTTTGTCAATCTACTTTGTTCAAATAAATATATATGTGAACACAATAAGCGAAGCTATCACATTATCTATACACTGCAGTGATTTTTTTCTCAAAAAATTAAAAAAGGTTGATTAAATTAAATATATTTTCACATATTATTATATCGAAAGAAACTTTATTAAAATCAATGCAGTGTATTTTTTTTTTAGAAAATTTAAAGCGTTTGATTTCGAAAAAATTATCACACCTTCAGGTCCTTCTTCCTCTGTCTTAGTTTCTTCTTCAACTTTTTCTTCTTTTTTGTCTTCCACAGTTTCTTCAGATTTAGCTGTATAGAATTAAAATGTTTGAAATCCAGATTTACGTACTTATAGTATAGAAACTTAAAATAAAAAATGAAACTAATAAGTCTCTTAGCAGTTTCTGCCAACTGGTTTAAAAATTAATTTACATGTTTATTATTTATGATAATGAGGTCATTGATACACTATTGTTAATGGATATAAAATTAAGAAAGGGGGAAACATTGACCAAATACTTATTAAGGTTCAAGGTAGTTGAGTAAATTGTGATTTAACAAGGGTACGTAAAAAAGTAAAAATTCAAGCTACTCACTGATGGATATTATTCTCTGCGATTTTGTACATTTGTTTCAATAGAGAAAAAAAAATTAATGAAAAGTAAAAAATACTTACTCAATACGATGACTTTACTCTTGCTGGAAACGAAACCTAAGTCATTCTGAGCCCGGACTTCATAAACACCGCCATCAGATCCCTTCAAAAGTGTAAGGGTCAGATCGTAATTTTCGAGCCTCTGGCTGTCCCTCGTGATTTTGATTCTAGCATCAGCAGAAACCTCTTGGCCATCCTTGAACCATTTAACCTCTGGATCTGGCACAGCCGACACTTGAACGGTCAGTTTTAGCGTCTCGCCTTCTTTGACCTTTTGATCGGCTAACTTCTTGACTAACTTCGGCCTGAAGTGGACGGTCAAAGATGCCGCAGATTCACTAGACCCAACTTCGTTCTTAGCTTTACACGTGTACTTGCCAGCACATTCAGTCTTTGCCTGTTTAATTAGCAATTTGTACTGATTGCCGTCCTCGCTAACGGAATATTCTTTTTTCGCCTCTGTAATCTTGGAGCCCTTGAAGTACCACTCTACATCAGGCTTGGAGAAGCTGTCTATTTGAACAGTTAATTCAACGTTTGCATCGTTTTCTTTTGCAACCACATCCTGCAATTTCTTCCTAAAGAGCGGAGCAGATCGTACCTGGAAATAAAAACATTGATTAACATTATTAAAAGATTAGAATATTGTCGATTTGATTAATTAATTATTACCTGGATGTCAGTTTGGTCCGCACGCTTCCCATCTTTGTTAGCAACTTCGACTTTGTAGGTAGCTGTATCGGTGTCTATTGCTTTCTCCACTTGCAAAGTGTATTTGTTACCCTCTTGAATAAATTTGATTCGGTCATCTTGTTGCAATACTTGATCGTCTTTTATCCATGTAACGTTGGGTGGATAATCAGATTCAACTTCGATATACAATGTCAAACTGTCACCTTCCTCGATAAGTCGTGGCTCGCCAAGCTTTTTCGTTATGCGAGGCGGATATTTGACGGTCAAGTCCCAGAACTGCGAGGTTTCGTTAATTTCGTTCCGCGCGACAATCGAGTATGAGCCCGCGTCCTCCAAACAGGCATTTTTGATCACCAATGTGTACATGTCATCGGCTTCCTTCTTTATCGTGACGCGGTCTGATTCCAGTATTTGTTGATTATTTTTGTACCATTTAACTTCAGGTGCGGGTGAGGCTTGAATTTGCACAGACATAGTTATGGTCTCCTCGGCCAAAACTGACATGTCGTTCATGCGTTTCGTAATCTTCGGCGCAGATTTGACTATCAGCTCAATTTGCGTGTTATCTTCTCCCAATTCATTTTTGGCGCGAATCTTGTAGACACCAGCGTCCTGTGCCGTAACATTCTTAATAACCAGCGAGAGAGATTCTTCATCTTCCCACAAGTACTTTATCCTTCCACCAGCGATAATTTCTTGACCGTCCTTGGTCCACTTGATATCTGGTTTCGGATAACCTTTCACCTATATTGATCAGATCCAATAAATGAATTTCGTTAAATGTTATTATGATACTATTGATATCAATAAGAAGTAAAGTTTACCTGTAAATCTAGCATGGCAGAACCACCCGCGCTGACCTCAGATGTTCTCGATTCAGACTGCAAGACAGGTTTAGCGGGCTCCTTCAACAATTGATTTACGGTTCCCTGAACCGTGAGCTCGGCACTGCAGCTGATGTTGCCAGTGCTTGTCTGCGCGACGCACGTGTAAAGGCCAGCATCTTCTGGCTTGACGTGTTGGAAAACGAGGGCAAGTGTGTCTTCGCTGTCCTTGAAAAGAACTTTGAACCTCTCTTCCGGATCGAAAGGCATGCCGTCCCTCATCCAGACGAATTTAGGTTCTGCTCCAGGTTCAAGTAGACCCTCGGGTAGACCAGCGAACATGAGTTTTTCGTCGGTGACCGTGACATTAGCCTCGCACGTGGCCTCGCCAAAACGATTTTGTGCTGCGCAACTGTATTTGCCAGCATCTTCCTTCTGAACATTTGGAATAACAATTTCATAGAAGCCCTTGTCTGATTTTTCGGTGACGATCTTCACGCGTTCGTTCTTTGAGTCTATAAGTGTACCATCCTTGAAACTAATCAAGAATTTGACATTAATAAAGTCTTATTTGATCTTCCAGTTAATTAACGATGATAAATTTTCAGAACATTTTTCATTGTACGTACAATTTGAGTTCAGGGTTAGGATCGCCTTTGACTTTGATCATGAAGCGTAAATAGGTGTTCTCGAGGAGTTCCGTATCCTTCAGCCGCACCAGGAAGATTGGCGAATTAGCGTCTGCCCTAGCTTTTCTTTCTTCGACTGTTACTAAAGTAAAATGAGATTAAGTTAAAATTACTTATCACTACATTTGCCAAATAGAAAAAGGTACGGAACACTAACGTTCTTGGACGACAAGTTGCGCCGTGCAGGTCGCCTGTCCGTCGTTGTTCGCCGCGCGAGCAATGTAGATACCAGAGTCGGATTCCGACACGTTTTCTATTTGCAGTTTGAAGGTTGAGCCTTCCGTTGTTGTCTTTACGCGGTCGGCGAGTTTGTCTTCCATGGGTTTGTTGTCTTTCAACCAGAGCATCTTCGTCACCGCGTCCGAAGCCTTTAACGTGCACTCGAACGTCGCGCATTCTCCGGCTGTGAACGCATCAACAATTTTAGAATGGATTTCTCAGCGCGAGTTTTCGTGAAACTATGAAAAAAGCAGGTGTAAGATATTATGAGTAAGAACGAATATGATTCATATGGAGGATCACATTTTTAAACATAACACTGCGTTACAGGACGGCGTTATATAATTCCTAAAAGAAATAAATATTAAACTATAAAAAATAACGTCTATACATGTATGTACAAGTTGTATTTACAATTGTTCCAAGTGTACCCTGTAAAGTGGCTTGGTGGTATAACAAAAAGTCTCTTTTTCTTTAATAATATGACCATGTATCGAGTTTAGTATATAACTGTGTAAAAACGTAATCATTTTGTATGGTTGAAAATGTGTTTACAAAACGTGTCGAGATTGTGCGCACAGTATACATATATAAGTGTCAACAACATAGAACCTGTTCAAATGGATATATGCATGTGCGTGTAAGTGTACAGGTGAGAGAAAAAGAGTGCTGAAAATGAAAAAGTTTCTAAGAATTAGCAATAAAAGCATATTTTATGAAACACTGAAGCAACGACGCCTTTTTAAAAGCATTTGACACTTGAAAAATGACTATGAAACAAAAAATAAATAAATAAATAAATAAATAATAATAAAATCGTTTTAACGTCTACAGTGATAATTATAAACATAGAACAAGAAAAATACGTAAAGATAAAGAAAAGGCGATGTCAAACACGATGAGCGCATGATACACGCAACTAGCGACTTTACCTATGACGTGTAACATAGCCAATTTTGGTCGAGATGCTAGAACAGGAAAAACAGTAATGTAGGAAATCTAGATTAACTATTTGGTAATAGAATGAATAATGAACGATTTATTGAATGAAATTTATTCCCAGTTGATTTGGTCCACAGTGAATCGACGCGCACATCTTCGTTATACATACACTGGTGAATAGGGGAACACAGAGTCGCTTATTGCGATCAATTCTTCACTTCGATTTACTCCCAAAAAAGGTATGATTTCAATGTAAGAAGACAGTAAAAATGAAAAGTACTTACGTTCCACTTGACATCCTTCGATGGTCTTCTGGAATTGGGGCTTGCCAGCCTCGTTGGTGGTGAGGGCCAGCTTCGCGGTTCTCGTGTCGGCTGCATTGACAGACGAAGCAGCAGAGCCAGAGATGGCCGACTGCTGCTGCACACTGGACGATTCGATAACCGTTCCTCCGCTGATTACCTGCTGCGAGCTTGCGGTCGAACTAGCCACGAAGGACGAAGACGAGACTTCAGCTGTCGTTCGACTGCTCGACATACTTGTGTACGAAGACTCTGATGATTCGAACCAAAGGCAAATCCATTAAAATACACACATTAGTTTTGAAAATGAATACTAAGAGACTGTCCACATAGTGAGTTTTGGGCTTTGAGCTTTGGGCTTTGTGTAAAAAAAAATCTTTGTCGGTCATCTTGTAAATTCACAATCGGTGGTCAATTATAAGGTTGTGTCATTATTCAACCATGGGTTGTGAATTTACAAGATGACCAACAACGATTTTTTTACACATTGCCCAAAGCCCAAAGATCAAAGCTCAAAAACTCACTATGTGGACAGTCTCTAAGAAAAGATGGATCGAAAGAACGAACCTTCGACGAGCTTCGAAGAGGCGCTGATGCGACTGGAAGAGTACCGGCGCGACATGTCGGCTGCGAGCGGTTCAGTTCCTTGTTTCTCGAGTTCGCCGGTGTCCGTCAATTGTAAATCGTCGGCTGCGTGCTCGGCAAGAGCTATGACATCACTAGTGTACTGGCGGATCTCTTTCAGCCAGTCCGCTTTAACTTGGTCCTTGTGGGCGGATAAGGTGATGGGGTAGCCCGGCGCCTGGGTTCCACCTGTTGAGTGGAGCTCGAACGTTCGCTGGTTGCCCGGATGATCCTTCACTTCTACCTCAGGTAGCTGACAAATTGTCGTTACATTAGTTTAACAAACTTATGCGTGTACATTGAGTATAAGGTTTAGTAGGTTTAATAATATTACTCGAATGATATCCTTGAGGACGAAGACCGATCTGTCTTCGGAGATGCGCCTGACTTTGCAGACGAGTATGCGCGCCTTGAAGAGGAATAGGTACCGCTCTTTGGTCTTTCCCTCCTTATCCGTAACGGTGAACCACTCCTGTTTACAACAAACCAACGGCGTTTGTTATCCAGTCAAAATTAGTTCTATACAATACTACAGTTTGCATGCCGGGGACACATGTCTTTGTAATAATACTAACGTGAGTAAGCAGTCGGCCGAGTTTGTGAATATTCCCCTTGTATCCTTCGATGTTACTGATGAACTTGTTGTCTGTCGCGCGATGTGGGATCCCTAGCATCAATTCCAGGGCCTTCTGGAGGTCATCGCAGTCTTCGCCCAGGCGCGTCGAGTATTTTACCAATTCCTGTCACACGAAAGATTGCAACCTATGTAGTTCCGCGGTCTATGAATTGGGTTGAAGCGAAAAACGTGGAAAAAAGCGCAGAGTGCGCGCATGGTTTCTCACGATATTGGAATGATCGAGATGAGCCAATTTTAGCGCACGCTAAATCCGTACGGCGCCCACTCGATCTCATACGTATATAACATCGCAAGCTCGCGCGTTTATACACATGCAAACGATGAACAGTCTTCAATGAATTTTTCTCCCTCAATTCGAGAGACACTTTTCATTTTCTTTCTTTTTTCCGGGCTTTCGTATAATGATGAAGCGCGCGGGCCGCGTGGGATGATACGTATTGCATCATGCAACTTGTCTTTGAAGTTTCAGTTAAAGAGTTATATTATTGTTGTTTTTAACGGTCAGTGTGGTTTGCCAGAAAATAAATTGGAAAATAAATTGCGTAAAAATATATATACGCGAAAAACATTGGCTTCTTCTATAAAATATAGTCTTATGCTGTGAAATGTAGGCGCGCCTGTTTTTTGCATACACAGTTTGAGCTAGTAGTTTTTGAATATAGACGATAGTATACGATATAGTTTAAGCATTAGTCAATAGATCGAGAATCTAAATTTACAATCGATCGTTATATAGAAAATCTGCGCAATTAATATCGATTCTCTTCGAAAAGAAGCTAATGGCAGACGTGGTATATAGAATTTTGCATGTCTTACTAGTTAGGAGCTTGTAACACGATCTAGTCTGTTTCGGTAATCATGAAATTGGACAAAATCCAAAGACATAAATTGTATTAGTAAAGCATCCGATAGTTAACGGCAATTGATAATAGCGCTGTCGGCCATGCGCGCGGTCGCGAAAAGTAAAATAAACTCGCAAAAGAAAAAGGTTACCTTCAGCAACAACTGGTAGTCATTGATGCGTTGTATCGGTAGTTTCAGGTGCTCCGTAATATTCTTGTCGTCGCCGAGTGACTGGCTGAGTTCCTTGGGGCATACACAGAGAGAAAGAGAAAGATAGAGAAAAGAGATGAGTTGCAATTTTGTCGGATCACTTTTTGCAAATATACACACACGCGTTTTCGCACGCGCGCGATATCACCGAGAGTCGCTTCTTATATCTGGCATAGTTTCAAAACATACAAAATATGAAAATCTATTTATAATGCATAGGAACGGGCCGTGGTGATATCGGTATTTTTAGATGCGGCAGTCTCTTTCTCTCTTAAGCTTCCTTGCAGCCCGAGATTACGAGCTGAGAAAAGAGTATAGCGAGAGATAAACGATCTCGCGCGGATAAACCTGTACGGCACTAGGATATAGAGGAATAAGGGGCTGACAGAGGAGAGGGGAGGGGGGTAAGGAAATGTCAAGTGCGGTTGGTGGTACAGTTGCACGACAATAGAACAACACACACACACACCTGCGCCTACGGTCTCGGCAAATCAGTATATGTCCCTCCGCGTAACTACACCCACGAAAACAAAACAAGCCTGTAAACTGTTGAGAAAAAAAGAGGGTGCGGGTGGTAAAAGGCAAACAAGACGGCGGCGGCGGAGTCGCCCGTCGCAGACTGGACCGCCTTCATTCTCATTTCGACATTCGGACATAGTGAGTGGTTAGCGAAATCCCTACTACCTCAGGCTTCGCCCGAAGAAAGAAGGGGAACAGAGCTCGGCGACGGCGGCCACAGTGGTATAGCAGTAACAGCAGCAGCAGCCCCTGCACGTAAATATTTCGGCTTTCCGCGCGTCAATCACTGCCGCTGCCGCCGTCACGTTCGGCCATCGGTTGTCCAAATTAAAACAATGACTAAATGCCTCATCCACGCCGCCCCAGGCGCCGCGGGCTTATCTCGAGCTACACTTTATTCCCTCAAAACGCCGTGCGTCTGTGTATATGTATATGCGGAAAATGGAGCGGGCGCTTTAAAAACCGCGACGAGGTGCGGAGGCGAAAGAGAGAGAGAGAAAAGTCGGAGGGAAAGAGGGTGGGAGGGGAATTCGGCCAGGGCTAATCTTGGCCAGAGTGAGAGAAAGAGTCGGCGGGAGTGCGAGAGCGAGCTGACCACGCGAGCCCAACAGACGAAGACTCATTTCCAACGCGTCAGGCGCGTTCCAAAAAGACTCATCATATTTAACTTTTATTCGCGGATTGGAAAAAAAAACGAAACGCGCGACGGTGGTGGTATAGTCGCGAAAGGAGAGGCGCCGTCTATTTTTGGGACGGGCTGCGTATTTTCATAAGTTTATGACGCGTAATATACGCCCTACCGTTTTCATTAGTTTTATCATGGCGCTGCGTTGCTGCAACAAACTTGAGATCATTAGTTTATGAGTTGATATGACGATTACACTGATATATCGCTTTTGGCAGTGTTTGGAGTCGAATCGTAATCCGAATACAAAGTCTATTGCCGCGTACATCGTAGAAGTGTTGAAGCTCAATTTCATCGTTTTGAATTATAATTGTACAAGTTTAAGATGTAAATGAAAAGATCCTTTTTTTTAGAACTAAGGAGAAGCATTGTATTTGTCTGTATAAAATGCGCGTTATAATAATACTGAAGTAACTTATATTCGAAATTTTATAACGTGGCAAACAAAGTAACTTTGTTTGAGTCTAAAATTTCACCTCGGGCAGACGCATTGTTATGTTTAAACTTAGACGAGTCTCAAATTGTACATGTATTGCAAAAGAATTATTTTCTTCATAATAAAATCGGATAAAATATTAGTTAAATATATATATTTGTTCTGTTATCTCTGTGTGTAAGAATTGTATGTTTGAAAAAAAAAGTATAAAAAAACATAAATTGTAATATTTGTATACTTTAAACATTACAATGCGATAATATTATGTCACGGTTTTACGTAGCTTATACAATTATTCAATTTGAGAAACGATTCGAAAAGTTGCGCGTGAAAAAAGTCACAAAATGTTCCCATGTTAAAATAAACGAAGCTATTTTGGTGCCTGGACAGTCGCCCATATGCCCCCCGCCGTTATGCAATGTTACATTTCCTCTCTTTTCCATGATCGTTTTGTCGTCACGTTAACAAACAAGAATTTTGTTTTTTAATCACTTCGACACGAAGGTGAATAACAAGTAAATTTGACGATATCAATGAAAATGTTAAAATATGATCGGAAAAATAACTTGTTTATTTTAATATACGAAAAATATAACATTGAGACAAAAATAATTAAATGTAGCCATAAACTTATTTTTATACAAGTATGAAAATTATATTTATTTTGACCTCGGCACATAAGTTTTCTAAAATAAGTGAATTTTGCAATTATTTAAAAAAAATATACTTATGTGATTCATGACTTTTCTCACATAAATGTAGGATACACTACATCTTTTTCAAGTTTTTTTCTATTAAGCAATATAAATTTTGTCAGTCTAATTAAAAAGAATTTATTCGAAATATATGAAATTCATACAATAAATAAACACGCCGAAATTATAAGGCTCTAACAAAACAGCGATTAATTACAATATTTTTTTAATTGTTTTAAATGTAATAATACATCGCTTTATGATATTATTAGAAAGAATTTAAGAATAATGTTTTCGTTATTCAAATTATTTACAAATAAATAAGGTATCGAACAGCCATCAAAATCTGTTGAGAAGTATAGTGAGTGACCAAAAACATCAAGATAGGAAGATAATAACAG
Source organism: Torymus auratus (assembly GCA_900474315.1). Taxonomy (NCBI): domain Eukaryota; kingdom Metazoa; phylum Arthropoda; class Insecta; order Hymenoptera; family Torymidae; genus Torymus; species Torymus auratus. Next base: position 24,428 of record UXGD01000569.1, on the reverse strand, counting down.
ATTTTGAATAGTAGCCAGAAATCTACCTTACCACAGATCTTATAAATTCGATTTTATCGACAAATGATAATCAACATTGCAAAAACTCTTAAAAGTTATTCAGTCGGCAAGTCTAAAAGCTTTTTTTGAAATACTGTAAAATATATTTTTGTGTGATTCTTGCGTATAAGCACTTCGAACTTGTCAGACAGACTTGTAATATCACATAAGTGTTTTAAATGCTTAAAAAAATAACGTGCTTTTGAAATTCTTAGTAAATAAACATCTGAAAAGCCGTGCAATTTTATCCAAAGATAATAACTAAGAAAAATTTTCCAAATTTAGCAAAGAGAGATGAGAGAGAGAGGGAGAGAGAGAGAGATTTGACCAGACAATTATAAAGTATACTTCTTGAATTTGTAAAATTAATTGCCGGTGATGAAAACCAAATTTATTTTGCTTAATTATCCACGGTGAATGATCACAAATAAAGAACTACTACAAGGAAGAGGAAAAGTTTAAACTAACCGAATTAAAATGAAATAAAGATATTTCAAGCTCACCTCAAAATATTCTCGAGCTTGATTGTTCATTTGAAGAAATTCTTGGGCAGCAGGCTCATCCCTACAGTAAGCCACGTGTTTATCAAAATCTCTTTCCTATAAAAAAGTAAAATTTTCATGAGTCTTACAATTATTTAATAAAATTATTAAAACGAACAAACGAAACAAAAACAATTAAAAATAAATTCATCTACCGCCAACAAATTAAATTCAAAACAAATTGAACATTTACAGTACAATCTAGTTTTGGTTTTTAGAAAATTGGTAAAGAAAATGTTTTATCAAGAAAATTCTTCCCTTCCAAAATTATTAACGAACAAAGTTAATAAATACAATAAATTGGGAAAGTTAATCGGGACTCACCAATCTAAGAAATGTCTTGCCGAGCATCCGTGGCTGGTCCGCATAGTATTTGACACCCTCGATTAAGACCCTGCCGAACGATCTAAGTAAGGCCGGAATTAATGTCGTGCCAAGGTCACTCCACGCTTACGTGCTAAAACCTTTTTTATTGCATTTCTTGCCAACTCGACACAAAACGTCAGGCATGTATTGTATACAGGTGCCAGTGACGAAAGTAAAAAAACAAAGGAAATTTCGGTAACATTGGCATTGAACTTGGCCCTTCATTTAGATTTTACAAGTAGTAGTAGTACAAAAAGTAAAAACAGATGAGATGGATTTTTAGACTATTAAAGATCAAACCAATAATGGATGTTTTTTGTTTATGTACGACAATATTGGATAACATGAATTTCTAACTATCGATGTTACCTTCCACATTATTATTAATCATTGCAAACAATGGAGAGATGTATAATCTACAAGATGAATCGTTAAAGTGAAAAACAATAAATAAGTTAATGAACAATTTCTTGGATATTAACAAATACAAGTACAAACTCAAAAACTCACAAACTCGACTTACGCGATTCCTATTTTGAATGCTAGGAGAAAATATGTTTTCACCAATGTGTATAAGAGTGTCTATGTGAGTATTTTGTATTTTATGTGATTTTATTAGCTCTTTGCATTTCGTAGCTTTGTTTTGTGTCAAAGTTCTTAGAAATATTGCATTTTCTTATTTCTATATATTTTTACTCAATCATTGTTTAGCCTTTCATCTTACATGAATTTTTCACACGTAATTTTTTCGTTTTTTTTCTGTATAATTAAAAGATTGTAATATTCATTGGTAGGACAATTTATAAATAGTTCTTTTCGGTACACGATCCGTAAAAGTAACCTTTTACGGATCGAGTGAGAATTGTGCGTCACGGGGACCGTCGTCGGTCCGAAGATTCACAATTCTCACGAGACCGTAAAATTTTACGGCCGTGTATTGAACGTACTGTACGGTCTGTTGAGGCCGTGAAGTTGTATTTTTACTTCATTGATATGAGTCCGTAAAATACAACTTTACGGACTCCAATCAGACCGTAAAGTACATACTTTACGGACACGTATGGCGATAATATTTTGTATGGTATCATATGATATCGATTCCTTGAAAATAAATTAATACAGTAACATAGTTAACTTAAAATTGTTGGTTTTGTATAGCTACAATTTTTCCAATAATAGTAGCTTATTACTCAATATACACTATAATAGTTATACGCATTAATACGAGCATTTGAAAAGGTGATCAAACTTAGAAAATCCTCGTAAAATTTTAATAAACTATTTACTCTTAGAAAGTTATTTCGTGAATTTTTGATATTTTAGATATTAACCGCACTTACAATTGGTTTCTATAATAGAAAATTCGATTGAAGGCTAAACACATACTTGAGATTTATGTGTCAATAAGTGTACAAATTCGTGAAGTTTTTGTTGTGTTTTGTTTCAACTGTTGCCGTGACTTCATTGCAATATATACTTACGTATTGTGAAAATCTGCGATTTGTTTTAGATTTGTAAAAATAATATCCTTATTATCGCGAACTATACGTGGAACGTCGAGATTATCCAGGGGTTTCAAGTATCTGTCTACAACCAGTTGCAAGTCCCGTCCAAATTCTTCTTCGGTTTCGACTAGCTCCTTAATGACGGCTCTAAAAATTAAAAAAGTAAATTTAAGTGAAATCAAATGAACAAACATTATTGTTTTAAACAGAAAAATAAGTTCAGTTACTCTCGTCTAAAGTGGGAATCCTCAGCTTTGTGTTGACCACTGGATGAATTATCCTCGCAGAGCGCAGTTTGCATTAGAATCGACATCGGCAGCCATCCTTCTTTGCCGTCGGCTTTACGGACTAAAGCTCTATATGAAAAAGTATTCAGAACTTTAGTCAACAATACATTGCATATAACAATACATGGCAATAGTTCATTAAAAGCCTCCATCAGTATACTTTATAATGAATGAAAGTTATAGTGAAAAAATGAATTTCAATCTTGTTAGATAATGTTTATGAGAATTTTAGTGTATTTGCGTTTATCTTCTTATACGTAAATAGTATCTAAGCAGAAAAGCATTTGATGGTTTCGAATTTCTCTACAGTTTTTATTACGATGCTAACGGATGAACGTCGCCACTTGCAATTTGTATTTCTCAGCAGATTTTAATTCAGCTGCGGTACCTATTAAAAACCCGAATTTCGCGAGAACAATGAAAAATGCGTGGATGTTGATGGCAAACGACTGAATGCTGGTGAAAACGTTCTGTCAAACCTTTCTGTATTATAGTTTAGGGGTTTCCGAAAAATACTGGCTTAAAGCCGAAAATTTTCGAGGTATTAATACCGTGAGCAAGATTCATGATTTTATCTTCATTAATGTCGTCGTAAATTCACATGAATTGCCAATGAAACGGTAAATATTTCTCTGAAATTAAGACTAAGCAATAATTTACGCCTTATAAAATGTTTATTAATTGGTTTTGTATCCTTTAACCGTTCGATAAATGTTTATCTAGTGATTTATAGTAAATGCATTAGTTGCGTACTATGAGACTTTGAAATAATACATAACGATGCAAGTATAGTGCACAGTGAAATTTATAAAAATTTATTCAATTATTTGCATACTTTACAATACAATAGCTATATATTCAAAGAGTAAAATAGTTTTAACTACTCTTTGTGTGTAGACAAACAATATAAACTAAATTTGTACTCGACTCAAATAAATAACCGGGGGAACATTTATTTTTTTGAGATGAAATATTTGTAAAATTAAGCACTTCCTGTCATTTTTTAACGACTGTTCATTTTTTCAAAAATGAAAATAGAAAGGCGAAAAGACTGGCGAGGAAATTATTTTACAAGTTCGTTAATAGTTTTAAAGCAGTAAAGAGCAGTAACGAGAGAGAAAAAAGCGTGGGCTCGTTATACACATATGCCGCATAACCATGGCTATATCTAAGCTTTTTTTAAAAATAGTCCATCTAGTCATTTGGAACGTTTGTATAAAAATAATGCGAAAAAAGTAGTCGAGATCGGCAGCTAATTAAGGCGAAATTGCTTTTGCGAATGATTGAGCGAAAGCTAGCGTTGACTTCCTCGTAAATTAGTCGCAAGAAGAATTAGCGTGAATTTAGAAAACGAAGTGTCGCGCACAGTTGACCGGAGGATATAAGTACGAGACAAAGCGCGAGTATGAGAGGTCATTGGCTTTAACTTCGCAACTCCGTTCCGAGTCATTCCAACACTGCAAGTATAAAATAAAATGAAAAGCGTCGAGAGCGCGCGCGTCAAGTGAAAATAACGAAGAAAAATGCCAGAGACGCGCGCGCACATAAAAATAAAAGCAGATTATTCAGCCTGACAAGAGAGTTGCGCGCACGCGCGAGATTAATGCCCTGCGCGCAGCAGCAGCAGCAGCAGCAGCGTTTGACCCACCTTGTGGAGGCGCGGGAAACGACCTGAGCCCGAGAGTCGGCGTACTTGCGCCGAGGGCGCACCGACAATTTATGCCTCGCAGCCGAATTGTCCAATCGGCTCTCAATCTCGCCTATGTCGAAGCTCGCATCGAGCTTGGATTCCCTACAAAACAAACGCTCTACATGTATACATCGCCCGATTATATAGCGATTGTCGCAATGAAAGCGGGATAAAAGCTGTGTATATAGTTTCCTTTTTCTGTTTCTTTTTGAGCAAAATTGGAAGCCGAAAGAAAAACTCTCTCGAATGCGGTGACGATAGAGGAAAGCGTTGAAAATCCGCAGACGACTTTTGCCGTCGCCGCCGCAGCCGCCGCCACGGCCGCTGAACGGGCCGCGGGCTGTTGAGCTTTAAGGCGAAAATAGATTTACTGGAAAGCCAAGCCGGAATAACTCCGTAAAATATTGATAATCTACTTCAATCCTTAATGAAATTTATAGCAGCTGCAGCTTAAATTACCGTCTTTAAGAGGTGCACGTTGCCGCGCCGTTATCTCGACAGGGCGAAATGCACATTTCGGTTTGCGTTAAACAAACAATCGCGGGGGCGTTTTTCAACGTTTTTATAACACGCGCGCCCGCGTACGAACGGACTTATAAGGAGTCCGACGTCATGTGCGTGAATATATATATTAGTAGGGTATTCATGCGAAAAAACGTTTTACGTTCGAAAATACATTTGCTTAAAAATAAATCACAAGAGCAAAGAGAATATCGCGAGGGCAATGATCCTTGCTGGCCTTGCCGTCAGGCTTCAACTCGAGTATGAGCTTGTACTGCTTTTCCTATTCACTTGCTAGTTCTAATACATCGAGCGCTCTTTATTTATTTGTATGTTAATCGTTTGATATAGAGTCTTTTAGAAGGTATATTTATCCTTTTCAAAATTGAAATTTTAAATGTTAACATTTCAATAAGCCCTACAAAATATATTTCTGGACTGGTACAATATTCAAAAGTAAAGTTTCGTTACAGTAATTAAGGAAATAGTTTTTTTAAATCAGTAAGTATCAATGTTTTCTTTTTTTCTGCACAACTTCGAAAAAATATAAAGTAAAGCTTACTTTGAACTATCAGCTGCAATTTGAATGGTTTCGACGATGTCTCCAACGTTAACGGAGAAACCAGCATTGTCACCCTCGCCTGTGTAATCGGCGACTACTATAAAATTGTCGGCTTTCTGAAATATTAGAATAAATACATTTATTTTTCAAAATATTTTGAAAACAGTGGTAATATTTATAATGATAGAATAGTGTTTTTGTGCTATTGTGCAATTAGCGAAACAAATTTTTTTTTAAGAATTTTGGCAACGAAAACTAATTATGAGCTTTTCAAAATTTCTGTTTTCAATAACTTTTAATGTTTGTAAATGCATCAGTCATTTGTCAGTTAAAATTATTTAATTTTAGTACACAGTATTGTTGTTTTCTTTTTATAAGAAATCGAATAATTGTAATAATATGTAATAACATCTCACCCCATTATTATTATCTTCGCAAAGACTACTAATTCTGCGAAAACTCGGCGTATTTTCTCTACTTATAGATCTATTTTCAAGCGCTTGATCTAATTTCGAAATGTCGATTCCATTGCAATCGTTGTTTTTATATTTATCACTGGTAACGGAATAATCCAAGCTGCTGGTCGATGTCACGGAAGCATGTCGTCCATTGACCGTTGACACCATACTACTCTCCACTTCAAGGTCTTCTTCGCAAGTTCTCGCCACGGGACAAGAATACATCGAAAATCTATGAGCTGCAGGCTTACTCAAACGTAACGCCGAAAATACGTGGAGAGGCTCAAAATGTTGAATTCCAGTTTCGTCTAAAAGCGTATATGGCACTTTACCAGTCAAAACTGACCTGGCTGCTTCGCGAGGCACGACCGCCTGTAAACCATGCTTTAAAATCATAAACGTTGCTGCGGGTTTACAACTCTTTCGTATCATATAATCTTCCATTGCCAAACTGTTGTCGGCCCAGAGTAAAGATGCGGGAACGTCGGTGGATGACTCTAAGGAAGCTTCTTCGGGTACGATCATTAATGCAGCACTTTCTCTCACTAATAATCTCAGGCCAGGATCACTCTTAGCTTTTTCAGAGTCCTTACCAAGTTCTCTCAAAACGTTTATGAGCTGCGGTTTTTCTTCCGCCAATTTTCTCATTATTGTCAACCGCTTTAAAATATCTAACGTGACTATATCTCCAGCTAAAACTTTCGTTGATTTGTCATCGCTAACCACGGATAACAAAGTGCTCGCTGTAGAAGCCATACCAAGTGCTTTAGCCAGGCCAACGGCTTGAAGCAATAGTTCTCTAATAGAATCTTTTGTAGAATCTTCCTCGTTCAATAATTGTTCCACGTGTGATTCACTATATTCACGAATAGCTTGAACGATTGCTTTGTGAACAATAGCAGCAGCCTCCTTCTCCGTTCCGACACAAGACACCTCTTGAGAAACCTTTTGCAATACTTGAGAAATTAGTTCGGGATCATTTTGAGATACTGTTTTGAACGCAGAACCAATTATATCACTCCCGTTTTCTTCTTCAAGTACTTGTGTTAATCTTTCAATGACCGTATCTTGATTTAGCGTATGAGTTATGAGTGTGGATTTCAAAATATCAACCTTACTGGGATTCGTATCAAAACATTCAACAATTGCTGATTTACATATAGCATTTCTTTTTTCTGATACTAACAACATTTGTAAGAATTTTTCAACAGAATGTTCAAGCGAAGCTGTGTCATCATTGAAAAGGTCTTTCAATGTTTCACTAATGGTAGAAAAAATGATATCACGTTTTTTGTCTTCAATATTATTAGTATGATTGATATTGTTAATATCGTGATTGTTCATCTCTATATGATTACCATTACATGAATAAGATTCTTGCATAAGTGTCATGATCGCTGTAGCTAATGCAGACTTTAGAGTTTCTTCTGCCCAATCATCGCTTTCAAGACTAATATTTTGATTACGTAAATTAACAGCTGCAAGAGTTTCCAATTGATGGTCAGTTAATGAATGACTGTGACCATTTTGATATGGTTGCTTAAATATACTTTGCGATTGCTGTTGTACCATTTTATCAGCTAACGTAGCTATTGCAGAAACAACTTGCGCCATTTTAACTGCAGAACTACCCTGAAGACCTATTTTTTCTGCTATGATGACCGCATGATCAAAATCAACAGCTTTCGGATCCATATCAATATCAACATGTGGTATTTCTATCGATACTTTTTTACCTATTGATAAACCTGCATCTGATAACTGTTTTAATATATTAGCATCAATACTTCCTCCAGTATACCCTTGCGATGCAGTATTATACTGTAAATGCTGAGGTCTCAATAATTTCAATTCTTCTGGTGTTACTTCGAAACCTTGAACTGAGAACTCCATTTCTCCTTCAGGCGTGTCTATTAAATCTGGAGCAATAAATCTAGGACCCTCTTCAGTTTGCACGATTTGTCCAGGTATGAAAATTACACCATGTTCACTTGATTCTACAACTCTGCCTGGAACAAATCGCGGTCCATCTGGTGTGTTTACAACTTCACCTGGTACAAAACGCGATCCTTCATCTTCGGTCGATATTACTTGTCCAGGAATAAATGTTGGTCCAGCTTTTGTTTCCACAATTTGCCCGGGAACAAATTGTGGCCCATCAGGAGTGTCAACAGTTTGACCAGGAACGAATTTCACCCCAGATCTTGTTTCTACCATTTGCCCTGGAACAAATTTCGGACCACTACTTGTATCAACAACTTGTCCAGGCACGAATTGTTCTCCGTTGTCCGTACTCACTATTTGACCAGGTAAAAAGCCATCATCAGTCATAACACCGGGCACAAATCTATAGCTATCTTTGCCTCTTACTAACTGTCCTGGTACCATCTTTTTTCCATGGTAATTCTTTACAACATTTTCTGGTATGAATTCCACTCCCGATTCTGTTTGAATAATACATCCAAATATTTCTTCCTGATTAACAGATATGCCACTAGAAGTTTTAGGATTGATAGGAATTCCAGAAGGAACAGGATCCGAAAATTGGACGTCGTTTAAGCTTTTAGCAACAGCAAATTGAAATCCAGATTCATCGAATACTGTAGATCCAGGCATAAACTTTTCTCCTTGTGGTGTTTTTACTATTTGCCCTTCGACAAATTTTTCTCCTTGCGGCGTAATCAACGTCATTCCGCTAACAAATTTACAACTGTTTTCGGACTCTACTGTAATGCCAGGCACAAAATGTGATTCGCCAGTTTCGGTTACAACACTTTGACCCGGTACAAACTGGAGTCCATTTGTCGTTAACATTGTTTGGCCGGGTACAAACTTTTGAACGCCATTTTCCATCTTCAAATTTTGTCCAGGCATGAATTCCCAGCTATCATTAGTTTGATAACTCTGTCCAGGAATAAAAATGTGTTGACCCAATTCATCGGTGATTGTTTGGCCAGGCACGAATTGTACTCCATCTTCTGTTGTTATTGCTTGTCCAGGAACAAACTTGTTTTCATCGATAACTTGACCAGCTACAAACTTTGGACCTTCCTTGGTCAATATAGTTTGACCCGGTATAAATTTCGAGCCTTCATTCGTGTGAATCGTCTGTCCTTGTACAAAAATCTCTCCATTCGAAGTCGGCAATGTTTGGCCAGCAATAAAGACTGGAGTCGATACACCTCTTCCTTCATTGACATTAACAATTTGTCCTGGAATAAGCATAGGGCCGTCTGGCGTATGGACAGTAAATCCAGGAACAAATTTATTTCCAACGGGAGTCTGCAACGTTTGTCCTGGTACAAAGACATCTCCAGCTGGAGTTTGAATAGTTTGGCCCGTAACAAATCTCTGAGCGGATTCTATATCAAGTTTCAAACCCTTAACTTTATGCATTTCAACACATTCACCATTGTTCATATGTTCCACTAACTTGGAAATTTCATCAATTCTTGGCAAAATTTGTAAGGCTTCCGCCCCCGCGCTAACAAATTTCGAATACACATCAGCCGTTTCTTGCAAACATTCAGACGAAATGTTTTTAATAGCTTCCTGTACACAAGCTTCTGGTTGCTTCGTTAACGGAGCAAACGGCTCAACAACTGCAATAGTCTCCAAGCCTCCAGTTTCATCCGATATCGGTGTCATATAAGAACCAAGTGGTGTTTTTTCTAAATCAATTATATGAGAATCAAGGATCACTGGAGTTGGCACTTCCTTTACTAATGGCATATATTCAGCATTGCAAACGTTCTCATCATTCTCCAAAATTGTCCAGTCTAACGATTGATCCAAAGGTTTTTTTATTTCTTTCCATTCACAAGTACTCGAAACGATACTCTTCGATCTCTCTTCTTTTATTCCGACTTGTTTCCAGTTCAATACTCTTTCTATTCGCTTTTCTTCACGTTTACTTCTCAATTTAACCTGCTTCGCTATTTTCAGTTCCTCCTCCTCGGCCGCTTTTTCTTTGTCTTCAAAAATCTTTTTAGCATAGTTAAGACCCTCCTGTCTCTTTCTTTTCCGCTTCTTCGATTCGGCCTCAATTTTTTGCCGTTCTTTAAATATATCCTCTCGCGGTCCAAATCCCTCGTAGAGTTCCTCAAGCTCTTCCAGGTCGCGAAAGTCCACGGAAACATTCTTGCCTTGCTTAAGCCGTAAAAGTACGGAATCACAGTCTCTTGAAAGCATAACATCCTTCACGTCACCGTCCCTCACGGCTGCCTCCAACCGCGCTGGAAACACAAGACTACATCTACGCTCTTTCACTGTATAAACGAATCTGGAAAGTTCCTCCTCCTCTGGTGGTTCCTTTGACTGAAGTAAGGCCCTCAGCGCTATGTGCTGCTCGCCTTCGCCGTCGAGAATCGGAAAAACGTATCTGAAGTCTTTCAGTATCACGTGCTTTTTCTTCTCCCCTATCACAAGACCAGCTGTGTAATGATGCGGCTCCAAGCCGGACGATTTCGTGGTGATTTTGCATTTTTTGTTCTTCCCATCGGGGCTATGAAAACCGAGTACCACGGGAATGTAGTGATGTGTCGGTAGTCCGTACGATTTGCCGGTTATCCGACAAAAACGTTTCGCATCCGCTGGACTGATGGGCGGTAGCAGGGGGAAGTAATTCGGCTTGGGAAGGCCCCGGCTTCTCCCCGTTATCCTACAGAAAGACATGGTTCTTTGCACCACCGAATTCAAAACCTCGAACTTTCAAAACTCGGATCACATCAGGGCGCAAAAATCACACACTTCGTGCGAAAATTCGAAATCCAATTGGCACTTGATCTTGAACTTGAGCCTGAACTTTGCTCATCTCTCTTTCCCTCTCGTCATATAGGCCGAGGGAGAGAGAGAGAGAGAGAGAGAGAGATCCGTGCCGCTCGGCGGGAGATTTTTCCCTCGTTGATAGTAAATTAAGCTACTGGTAGCGAGCCAATATACGCCGCTAGACTTCTCTTTATCAGGAGCAGCACTGTTTCTCCGAATTCACTTGTGTCTCGCTTTCGGAGCGAGGCCACACACGAACTCTCCTCGCGCGAGTAAAGAAAATACGCCGGTAAGTAAAAAACAAATTATACTAATTTTTTTCTCATTGTATTCTCGTCACTACAACTAATTGTCGGAATATCTGCAGTATTTCTTTCGTTTCTCCCTTCGTCGTCTTCGTCGTTTCTCGTCTTCGTCTTGACGGTCTCTCCAGCAGCACTGGCTCCTATCGGCCGAATGAGATGGCACATTCGAAGCGGCTGCAGTACTTCTCACCCCGGCGAGCCGTGTAATAACAACCGCGTCCGCGCTGCAGCAGCATCTTGCGCTACGTGCGTGTTCCACGCGCGCGATGCAGTCCCCGCCGCCGTTACGCTGCTACTAAGCTAAGCCTCTCTTCTCTCTTTCTCGAGCTCAACCGCGCTCTCCGCCCAAAAAGCGCGATGCGTGTATATATTACAGCACGCGCCAGACTACTAGATGCGCGGCGGCGCGTGTATATACCGCGAGTGCGCGCGCGAGGCCCGCGGGTCTAAAGAGTCGTCGTTTGCCGTTTGCCGCGTGCTGAGTTTCGCTCCTCGCACGCGGGCGCGCGACCGAAAATAGCTACCCTTCTTACTTCTCCAATAGCAGCTGGTAGATGTAGAGAGAGAGAAAAAGAGGAGAGGCGCGTGGCGAACCGTATGAACTACTGCCTGTCTCCTGTTTTCTTCCGCACCGGAGTAAGAGAGAGGCGTATGTGATACGTACATACATACACATCAACGAAGAATCTAGCGATCAACAACCCCTTGGCCTCAACCTCCAGCGCGCGTCCATGAGAGCTGCACTCTATGCTAATAAAGCCATTATTACGATTTTAAGAGTGTAGGCGTAGGTGTATATAACCGCGGGCTATTTCGCGCGAGTATGTCGCGACCACAAATCATCGCTAACGGGTAGGTAATAGACTTCAATATAAGCCGCTCCATTCGTCAATAATTTATCAGACTATTAACGTTTACGAGGACCATTGGCAGCCGGTTTACCGCCGGGCTATATCATCTCTCTCTCCCTCGCGCGTTTGAGGAAATTGATAGGCTGCCAAAGTCTGCGCGCCGGACGTGTAATGAACGCACGCGCGTCTCGTGTGTTTTATAGAGAAATTATATATTATATTATTATATAGATATACATATGCGCGCGGCCGCTCTGACTCACCGACTCCAAGCGATTTTCCCGGCGTATTTTTTCCTTTAGTCATTCTCGTGTATACTCCCACGCGCGAAAGCTCGCTATTGTTGTTGTCGACGTTGTAGCATGAAGCTGCTATAAATATGCGCGCCGATTTTAGGATAGATGCATGCTGCGCGAGCCTAATACGAGCGGCAAAATCATGTGAGATACGCGTGGGTATTATATAGAAATCGAACGATTAATGCGCGTATATAATGTACTTACGCACGTGGAGGCCACCTTGAACTCGATTTCTTGGCGAACTTGGGCTAATTGCCGGCATTTTTCAGCATTTCGCCGCGTGTGAAATTTAACGTAAGCAGACGCTATTAAAACGCGGGGCCCGCAATAATTATCCCGATGATTCAGATCGCGCCGCGCTTTTCATCGCTTGCCAAAAAACAATTGTGCGCGATGGCGCGAAAAAGAGAGAGAGAGTATAGGTGTGAGAGAGAGTTTGCGATTTGTCAAAAATTTCGACGTCGCGCGAAGAACGGCTAATCCTTTGCAACGCCCGAATTAGCCCCGTTAATTGTTTTCGAATCAGTCGGACAACGCATTAGCCCGTGCGGTGTCGCTCCTCCTCCTTTACCTCCCATCACGACATAAATATTATTTTCGGCAAGTGCGAAAATTGTTTTGACGTCCGGCCGAGCGAGTGAGCGAGCGAGCGTCCGCGAGACACTTTGGTTATTCTTCTCTATTGCCTGCCTGGCTGTTCCTTTAGTCGATAGCTGACTTCCGTCGCGCAAACACTAGAGCTTTACTCTTCGTCTACTGGTAAGTTTACCTCTCGTACAACGCTCTGTACGCCCTTTGATTTTCCTTTATTCTTAGGCTTGGGGTTTAAGCTTGTTCTGCCCTCAGTGACTAGTGGATTAATAAATTTTTGGCGATTTTCGTGTTATAACCTGATATATTCGTAAATCATTCTAATTGGCTTCATGACATAAGATATAAATTGCTAAACACGCCTCTCTCTTTATACTTACCGTAACTCTAAGTGTTTGTGTTGCAAAACAAACGAACAAGCTTTTATTGAGCTTTGATGCGTAAACATTTTGAATGAGCTTTTTCCTACATTTTCCATAATGAGCGGTAAATTAATATTTTTATTCTTTTTAAAGCTTCAGAAAGTAAATTCCGAATTCAAAATTCTAGCATAATATCCATAACTCAGTTTTATTGCCCTTTTGGCCTACGATATAAATTACTCAATCTCAAACATGTTTCTCTGTTTATCGTATACCTCTGCTAACGTTTATTATGGTAGAAAAAACGAGCAAGCTTTGATGCATAAATCTGTTATTCAAGCTTCTGGAAAGTGACAAGCAGTTAAACGTAGCTTTAAAAAAAAGTAATTGAGAATTTCATCATCTTCCAGAGAAAGCTATCTTTAACTGCCCGTAACATTCAACATTATTGACTCTGTGCTCTTCTCCGCATATAACTAAACCCTAATGAAAGCTTTTTTTCTGTCTATTTTAATAGTCTTTCTCGGCTATTTTTTCAACGTAAATATTTACGAAATTATGATCGGAAAAAAGACATGTTTGCGGGATCAAGTAACGCATGCGTTGAGAAAAAGGGTCCATCAAAACGAGTTATGGATACATCTGCGGCTTCATTTTTAGACACTGTAAATCACTTCTCACTATCATCAAAATAAGTTTTCCAGTTACAAGTAAGTTTTTAAACTTGCTGACACTAACACTGATGCATTTTGTCAAGCTTCATGATGTATGATACAAAGATATTCCCAACGGAGAATACTTAGTAATGTAAATTTAAAAAAATCTAAAATATCTACATTTTCTAAGATGTCAAAAAATCGGTGGGGTAAGTGTATTAAAATGTCAAGCTAAGCATTATCTTTTTCTATACTCTCTAAATTTAAATCAGTGGTTTATACTTATAACTGATAATCAGTGAAAATCCACTGATAATTAGTGAATATTCACTGATTGGCGGTTATAAGTCTACCACTGATTTACTATCAGTGCATCTGCACTGATTCAAATTTAGAGAGTAAACGGAGCAATTACAGATTTATGCACTCACCCCTGAAGATTTGAAGGAAGATCGTGTCGTCACCCGCTCTGTGATTAGGCCCGAGCTGCTCTGGATGTTACGGCTCATCTCCGCGGTGAATTCTCCTGCAATACAATTTAAATTCAAGCTGTTATTATCGCAAATTTTCAACTAAAAATAAAAAAAAAGTACCAAATTACCTTTACTTGAAAATCTTCGTGCCATCGTGGTAAGTCCTCATTATTCTGCAAAATATCGTACACATATAACAAATTCAATTAAGCTCGAAAGCGCGACTACCTACATAACAATAATATACTTTGAGCCACACAGCTTAATTTACAGGTAAATCAACGAGAAAATAAATCGGTGCTGCCATCTGAGAAGAAGTCGAGCAGACAAGCTTTAGTTGTTGCAATAATTCATTCTGGCAACTTGACTCACTCACGCAAGTTTATACGCGCGTCTCTCGGATCCAAAACAAATCTCTACTTGAGCTTGCGACGGCGGGATTCCCCAAACGGTTGGTAACTTATCGACCAGCGCTAACCTGCCGACGACACGCGCACGCGCGCGCAATTTTTATTTCGGTGAATCGCTCGGAATACATTTTCTTTCTGTTAAATAATAGCCGCTTAATCGTTTTCAGATGCCGTTACGGCACACCAGACGTATTATTATTACCACTGCAAGCTTGCCGAACTCGCATACGTGATGCAACACACATTATAAATCTCACACACACGTGCGTTAGTTATAATTTACAGTTACAGGGAGCAGCGACGGAGAAGAGAGAGAGAAAAAAAAGTTGACGCAAATGTTCAAGAACAGTTTAGCGAGAAGCTATTTCGGACATGCGTGTAACGTTAGTCGTTTTAGGATTGGTTGACGAGCGGCAGCGCGGATCGGCGCCGTGCGCGATGTGCTGGCCGCATTTTCTTTTCACCGCGTCAACCTTTAATCGGGTCACTTCCGGCCCCGTCTTGCAATTAATTTCGGATAAACAAAATATCTCAAAAATAGCCTGCAATCGTCACCATCGTCGTCAATATTATTACAATAATTAACCCAATGATCTACAAAACGAAAATGCACACACTACGGTGCACCACGTATACGAAAAACCGTGTGAACTTGCAGAGATCTTCGACGGCTATATAGAGAGAGGGGAAAAAAAGAGGCGACCTTGAGCCGCGAGCGCGCGCGGAGCTTGATTTCACGGCGGATACCCGCGCGCGCTCCCTCCGAAAAGTGTGCCAGGGAAATAGAGCATCTATTTCACGCGGCACCTTGAAAATTCACGGCGGAACTTGATTTCGGACGGAATTGAGTAATATATGCCCTCCGCTCGCGCGCGCCTTAATTAATTCAAGTTGAAGTGCGACGCACGAGCTTGCACCCGAACATTAAAATTTCTGTACATACGCGGAACGTGCAGCTTAAGTACAAGGCGTTTTACGGTTTGTTTATATCCGCGGCGCTGCACTGGACACCCCGAGAATCGATGATGATGATCATTGGCGCGGGAAGCCCAAATTTAGCAGTAGCGGCGAGATGGTCATCCGAAAGTTCTCTCTCTCTCTCTCTCTCCCGCTCTCTATTTTTAAACGATCGCACGAATGAAAGCACCACGCGCGGAAGCGCAATTGTGACGATGATGATGACGATTCGCCGCACTTTCTTCTAATGATTTACGAAGCGTGTACTGTGTGTCTTGCCTCCTGTCGTTCATCGCTGGCGGCGACGTCAGGAGATACTCAGGAGGGATTATTATAGTGTGTACTATGCGATATGCAAGCGGACGGGGGAGCACGTGAAATACCTGCGAAGCTGCGGATGGAGCGGGGCCTGTCGTAGGGGCCTTATTTATTATACGTATACGTATGTGTATACTACTGCTGATAATGTAATCGAAGCGCGCGGACGACGGCCGTTGTGCACTGTGTGTATATATCAGGCCGGTGGAAGAGCAGCGGAGTTAGAGCCAGCCGACGGCTATCTCGAGACTGTTAGCAATGCCAGGCGCAAGGCGTCTCGCGCGCGAGAGAGCGTCGCGGCGCCCTCGCCGCCGGTCCGTCCTCTCTCTTTCTCACGAGCTTTCGCCAACTACATCATCTATCTTTCTCTCTCTCTCTGTCTTTTGCATGTGTGCTTTTGTACGCTACGAGCAGAAGCTCTCTCTCTCTCGCTCTTACTCTCGGCTGGTGACGAGTGTGTGTATAGCCTCCCCCCGGCCGAATCTCCGATCGCCGATCGCTATTCCAATGCATTTATATTCGGCACTTTTCTCGCGCGCCCGCTTGTCGCAGCTGCTGTTGCTGCTCGCTTTCGCCGCTTGGATGTGCGATTGCGACCTTTCCTTCTGCTCGGATGTATATCTTTTGCGCCCTTTTGCGATCAGTTACTCGGACGGTGATGTTAATTTCCTTGTCTTTTCCAAGCTCACGTACAGCACAGTAGTAATAGTAGTAGTATAATAGTAGTAGTTGTATTATATAGAGAGAGAGCTAGAGAAAAGCTTCTAATGCGTGTACGCCGGATCAGAGAGTGGCTATACTATATGCGGAGCTCGAGATCTAATAATACGTCGATGACCTCGCGTGTGTGTGTGCCTGTGTCTTTCCAGGCTTTAGATTTCGCTCGGCCGATATCTCACGATCGCGCGCGCGCGCGCCGCCGCCGGCACTGCCATCGGCTAGCCATTTATCAAATTCTGAACGTTGTAGCGGGCGACCAAAAATCCCGCGAGCTCTCGTATTTTACTCTATTATACGTATATAAGCATACACTACACACTTGGCGCCCGATCAACGTGATTCACTGGCATTCCTGCGCGAAAGCTCGAGCTGTAATACATAAGCTATAAGCGTATCCTTCGACAGACAAAGTGTTCGTATTTCAATTTGAGCGTGTGTCATAATATTGCGCCTCTCGACTTGGTGTATTCTCGATATTAATTTTACGCGTTTTAAATAGATAAAGAAGGAAATCGGGCTGATGTTGAGTTCGTTGAGAGCGTACATGGTATACGGGGACCAGTTGTGAAAAATTCTTTAGTTGAAGTGTGGTTTTTTTGTGTCGAATTCACGGCCAGAGCTCGATCTCGAGAGATGTAATCTTTATGCGTCGTGCCTATTGGCTCGCCGGGCGCAGCAATTGAGTCCGGATAGAGGGTCATTTTTAACTTTCTTAGAGCCTGAAAAGAAAACAAGGAGTTTTGTAATATTGTGGAAATAGGAAGGTGGTTGGTGAAATTGTTAACGAAAATTAGGGCTAAATTGGAGTGACAAACATATTTACATAGGATTTAGTTTTTTTAGCGAAAGAAAAATTGTGAAGTAGGATCGAAGTCATATGTTTTTAAATGTTATTGTATATTCTTTAATCACAGTTATAATTTCACATATATAAATTCATAGGTATATAAAACATTATAATAAAAATACAAAGTGATCGTAGAAACTTAGTTAAATACAATGGTTGTACAAATAGTAATCGATTACACAAGTACACTAAATACATAAAAAATACTACAGATACCGTGAAGAAAAGACATTAATAATATAACAAATGATGATGAGATGTATATAGAAATTCCCTTGCTTGTAGCTAACTACAACAAAATCGATGATTGTATTACAACTAATCTGCGTTAAAAAAGATTTTGTTTAATCTACCCTGGTGCTGAACACATTGTTAGGTATTTAAATGTTTTTATATATATCATCGTATTATATTTCTAGTTTTAATTAATACTTTTGTACTTAGTTCAATTCGCCAATGAATCGATAAATTCTAGCGTCACGTTCCTACTTGGAAGCGCTTATTTTACCTGCATTATATTGTAGTACTTCATCACTATTTTTCTCATATAAATATAAATAATCACTCTCTCCTAACATTCATAAAAAAGTATTATCCAAATTTTCTTAATCACGAAAATACTTACGAAATAGAATCCATTATTATTTCGAATTACCACGAGTTAAAATCCTTTCGGAAAGTTTTTTTACGTCCCTACTTAAAAATACAAAAGTAGAAAATGTTCCCTCCTCACTCCTACCCTTAAAATACCTATACAAAATTCATTCCCGTGCCACCTAAACACTCAACGTCAACGAATTAAACGTTCGTCAGAGGCCCGATTCGCCGAACAGAAACGACTCTAAATTCGAGACAGGTCTTGCCATCCTCGCAGGAACGTTCGACGAAGTTTCAGTATGCCTAGTTGCTGCTACCCTACTCGCGCTCTGCGACTCCAGTGGACTGCTGATCTGCACTTGCTCCAGCAGCTTCAGCATACCCTCGCGAGACAATGAATTGCTGCCGTTCTGCGGCTGCCCCTTGGGCTTGTTATTGTCACCGCTTGGCGTCTTATTAACAAACGCGCTCTCGTTCAATTTGGCACTATCGTAATCTAATAGCCTCTCGGTCTGCGTCGACTCGTCGCTTAATTGCGATTTCCCCTGGGTTTGTGTACCTTTCGCCTCGCACTGCACGGATTTGTCCATTCCCGTGTCGTCCTTCGGCGGTTCCCTGCGCGGTGCTGATTTGTCTTCTGACGTCGACGCCGAAATCGATCGTTTGCTCTTCTTCTGCGACGCTCTGCTTTTGCATTCGTTTTGTGCCTAAAACAAAATTCAATATATTAAACAAACTTTACGTAAAAACGTATAATATAAGCTTTCGGTTATTTACCGCGAGCTGCACAGTCATGAGGTCGATGCTGGTCTGCAGCTCACTGAGTTTCGCCAGGAGCTGCTGATTCGCCGCTTCGAGCGCGCTATTGTTCGCCTTCTCCGTGTTGAAGGCGTCCTTCAGCGACTGCTGATCCGACTGCTGGTCCGAGACCTTTCGCTTCAGTTGGGCGTTCTCCTGCTCGACCTTGGCGAACTTGGAGCTGAGCTCGAGGAGCTCGCGGTTGTGCTGCTGAAGGATCTCCAGCTCGCTCAGCAGATCCGTTATCCTCTCGTCCTTCTCCTTCAGATCCATTTGCGAACTCCTCGCCTTCGACATGCTCTCGTCGAGTTTGGCCAGCTGCTTCCGCTCGGCCTCCAGCGTCACTGTCATCTGTTCGTTATTCCTATCCACAAACCACACCAAAATTAAACATGTTATACTCAACCCTTATTTTCACATCCCACATATTTTTTATTATATACCTATTGGACTCTTCGACGGTGCTCTTGAGGTGTCGGATCTGCTCGTTCAACAGCTCGTTGGCACTGTTCGCGGCGAGGAGTTTTTCGTTCAGCCGCTTCATCTGCCGCCAGACGCGTATGTACTCGACGTTCTCCGCCACTTTCTCCCGGCGACTACCGCAGGCGAAGCTCGCAAGCTCACCCTGAAGCTCGCCGATACGACCCAGCATGGACTTCTTCTCGCACTCAAGCTCGTCGATGCGCTGCTGGTGCTCCTCGCACTTTGGCGGCGGGTTGCCATTGTTGCATGCACATGAGTTGTTGACGGGGACCTTCAAACGGCTGCTCTCGCTACGACAAGTTCTGAAGAACGAAGCCATAGAAACGATAAGAAAAAATAGTGGTATATATTTAGAATAAGTATAAGTATATTATAAATGTTAATGTTTTTGCGATAAGACCGCTACGCATATGCGTCACTCACATCGGAGCAGAACGAAACTCGCCGGCCGCGAGCTTGCGGGTCCGCGATGGCGATCTCGCGAAGATCTTGTTGTTGGCCAGCTGCGTCCTCAGCAGGCATAGTTTATCCCTCAGCTTAAACCAGCAATAAATAAACAATAAATTAAAAGGTACATGTAGAAACCGAGAGCTTGCGCTGCATAGACCAAACGTACCTTCGCGTTCTCCGCCTGTAAGAGCGATATCCTGTCACGCTCGTCAGCGACCTGCGCGCTCCCTGACCTCACGAGCTTCGTAGCGAGCCGCTTGATCTTGTCCTCCTGGGCGTTGCAGTGCTTCTTCAGCGCCTGCAGCTCGTCGAGGACGCGTAGGTGCCTGTCCTCCAGCTCGTAGCGCTCGAGCTTGCAGACAACGTGCCGCTCCCTAGGGTCTATCATTGTCGCGACTCGTGACTCAGACTCAACGCCCAAAATCTCCACATACAACCCTATATTATACGAAGGTTATTAATATACCTAAGCCCTCGGGAAGAGTGGACCGGCAGGTGCAGCAACCATCGGCCTCGACGTCGGCGTCCGGTGCCGGCTCGCAGGCGCAGCCACTCGACCTGCAACGTTATAATAACAATAGTAATAACCATCAGCAGCCATAAGTTCGTATTTGGCGCGCGGTGGGAGAAGCGGGGGCGTGCATGCGCGCCTGGATGAAGTGTGTATATATATATAGCAGTAGGGCGCGCGCTCGCGAGCGCACGTAGAACACACACGTATACAAGAGAGAGTGCGCCCGTACACCGGCATACGCACGGCAGTGTAGCAGCAGCAGCAGCGGCGCGCGCGAGAGGCGAGTGACTGGTGGCCCGTGGCACTGGCCACCTCGCAGGCGCAACATGGCGGCGGACGGAGATGTCGTGATTCCCGACCAGGAAAAAGTCCGGATAGTCTCGAATTTCATTCTGCACTCGCCACCCGGCGAGTTCAACGAGGTCTTCAACGACGTGAGATGCCTCCTGAACAACGACAATCTGCTCAAGGAGGGCGCCTCCGCGGCCTTCGCCCACTACAACAAGGACCAGCTCATGTCCGTGAAGGTAGGCCAGCGATGATAATAATGATTACATACCCGGGTGTTTCCGTGAAAAAAAAAGTCTCCTAACGTTGACTTTACGTTCGTGAGAACCCAGCCCCAGAGGCAGGCGCGCTTCCGTTTTGGAGCGAGCGTTCCGCTACACCTCCAGATTAGATATCGCGCCGTGGCTCACTTCTCTGATTCATGCACGCGCGTATAATGCACACTCACTTATACTCTCTCTTTCTCTCTCGCGCACCTTTACAGATCGAGGGCAGCGACTATCCGGTCCTCATAACAGAGTACAATGAGTTGGGGAATCAAAGGTTTTACGACCCGCGCAGCAAGCAGAGCTTCAAGTATGATCATCTGCGGAAGGAGGCGCAGGACTACGAACCCTACGAGCCAGACGCGACGGCCGAGCCCTGGAGGTCGGCTCTGCAGGAGGAGATCTTCGCCTACACGCAGAGCCACTACAGACACGGCTCCTGCTCCGTCTACGGCAAGAGCCAAGGAGGTGAGTGAGCGGACCGATTTTTTGTTTTCTTTCTTTCGCCTTCTTTTGCGCCGGAAAGAAATCGAAAGAATGACTCGACCGAGACTGCCTTATTTGTGCATAATGATCTCACGATCTCGACCGTTTGATGTTTGCAGACAACATTACGCTCACGGCCTGCATAGAGGATCATCAGTTCCAACCGAAGAACTTCTGGAACGGACGCTGGCGTTCTGTGTGGACAGTGAGTTTTAGTATGAGTTCAGGCGTTGCCGAGTTGAAGGGGAGCCTAAAGGTACAGGTTCACTACTACGAGGACGGCAACGATCAGCTGGTCAGTAGCAAAGAGGTAAAGGAAAGTTTATCAATATCCTCAGAAAAGCAAACTGCCAAGGAACTCATTAGACTGGTACAAGAGTCGGAGAACGACTATCAGACTGCTATTTCGGAAAATTATCAGACAATGTCGGACACAACATTCAAGGCATTACGCAGGCAGCTGCCTGTAATGCGAACCAAAATTGACTGGAATAAAATTGTATCGTACAGTATTGGCAAGGAGCTCAAAAGTCAATAGAAATAGATTTTTTATATATTATTAAGAGAATTAACATTAAAAAAAAAAAAAAACAAGCGCATTTTGGCTGCACGAAAGTCTGGAGGTGTTATTGCATGGGAGCAAATGTAACGTTACTAAATGTAATAAAATATTTGGTCCAAGCTCACTCGTGCACTATGCCTCAAATCCAGTCGTCCTAGCGATTTTCAAAAATCAAACTGCATAGGATAACTATTTGTCACATAATAGCCAATTTAATTGTATATTTTATATAAAGGGAATACTATCTTATGGCAGACAAAAATCCGAGTTTAAAAGTGCACATTTAGCCATGAGGTGTATTTCTAACTTGGTAACAAATTGCAAACTACATATGATTCAAAAAATATTGTGTACATATACATTGGAAATTTGATCCAAGAAAATCAATCATTAACCTTTTTACTGAAGTTTAAATAAATCCTATTTTCAGCTCATAATCACGAATATCGAAAAATTTTGCTTTATTCATCATTTCATCTTTTGTGATTAACTTTTATACGATGTTGATATTTTTAACTACAATTTTTACACTAAAGGATATTTTGTGCCGAGTAAAAAATGGCACATTTTTTTGGTGCTACTGCTTACCATAGCATTGCACAGCCAGACATATACGTGGCAAAAAAAAATAAAATACATGAAAGATTGTACATTGTAGAAGATAGCCTATAACCTGCTGGAGCCTTAATCTGTTCACATTTTTGCGTTGAGAGGGTATTGTGTACATATGTTAATGGAATGAATGAATGATGCGTTCTACTTGACACATTATACGATTCAATATGCGTTACACGATATTTAAACCTAGTCGTTAAACGACATCCAATTCTCAAAGCGCTCAACTTGTTGACCTTCATATTCCAGAGTGTTTCAGAAAAAAGCAAGACAGGCAAGTCCTTTTGGAGAGACTTGACAGTATTCATGTAAATTATTATAATGAAACTACAAAAATAAACGTTGCAAATCTTATCAAATACATCATTCAATAGTTGCCTACTATAAATAAAATTTTAGGATTGTACCTACAATCAAGTGTATCATGAATCAAGTAACAATTATTATGTCATGTAAAAATCACACAAAATATGTTTATCGTTTAAATTATGTATTATTGAATGTTATTATTGAGCGAATAAAGTGATTAACACTTTACTGTATAAGAATGTCTTTATGTTATTTAACACTTGCTTTTTAAATTTCTTTTATTTTTAATTATTAATATTTTTTGTATAGTTTCAGTCACAAGTTTGCTCAAAAGTTATTATAGATTATTCTAAAACTCTGCATTTTATCATTTAAATTAAAATATTTTAATGTATAATATGAAGAGAGCATTGTTTTTTTATTTCAAGATACATGTATTTTATAATAAAATTTATAAACTAAAGTGTAACACTATAATAATTACCGTTATTTTTATGCTTTTTGTAAAAATATTAAATTTATTAATAATAAAAGTAGTAATAACATTTTAAAAAGAATTTTTTTTTTTCAACTCAACACCATGACGTTGCATTTCGAATCTAGGTAAGTATTGTCTAATTTTAGATATGCATACAGTTCTTATCTTTTTTGACCATCTAAGTACTAAATTAATGTATTTATTTTTGTACTCTTGACTGGTAAGTAACTATATTTAGGTCATACTGTGTGTTGGTGATTAAAAATGAAGGAAATTTATATGGAAACAAAAAAATTCTCACCTTTTATAAGACATAAGTTGTCAATATTGTAATTCTAGAATTATAAGAAAAACAAAGCGAACTCCGACACACATTTTTTTATACAAAATAGACGATAATTTAGTACCCGCTCGAATTTTGATATCTGTAGCCATATTTCTTTACATTCTGAAACGTTGCCGTAGTAACGACTAGGAGTATAACGTGTCAACATAGGTAATAGCTACGTAAGTATAACAAATAGGGCTGAATGCTCTATTGAGGTATAAACGCGATAATACAAGTGCATTAACGACATACTGAGCATAGTATACCTAATATAAAAAGATGATAAAAGAACCGAAACATTTTTGTAATCAATGATAACGTATTACAAATATTTTAAATTGTGTTTAAAGAATTCAAATTTCGCGCTTTTAAAAAACCGATCGCGCAATATATCCTACCTCTCCAGGCTAGGATATTTTATAATTATTAGGATTTACTTTTATCGGGTGTATACACCTATTAATTAAATATAAGATAATATAGTAACTTATAGAAAGGTTTATTGCCCTTCATCCCTCTATTTTATTATAATTGATTATTGTACAATTGCAGAAAATCATGCTAATAAACAAATGGTCTATAATATGTTAATATGTATAATAAATAATCTTTGTTGAAAAAAAAAATTATATAAAATTATGTTATTTTTTGTTATTACAATTTACAATACATATTTATTTATTTTAATATTAAACGGGCTATAAAAGCCCTTGATACAGTAATAAAAAGATTGTTATAGGTGGCGAAA
>UXGD01000568.1:0-53754 GCA_900474315.1 Torymus auratus | reverse complement strand
AACATATTTTGATTATTAAAATTTCAATATTATAGTATTGAAAATTAATAAAAAAACACTGCCTCATACTTTATAGCAGAAAACTCTTTAATATCGTACACATTTAAATATTACATTCAACGTTTGTTCAGCAAAATACATAGGGTCATAAGTCAATTCAATAGGAACCCGAGTCCCTGATAGCTTTTTATTTGCTGGCAAACGTGCTGAAATATTATAGTAGTAGCTTTACGGACAGTTGAATATAGAGTGGTAGAAATTCTTTATTTGGAAAAGATCGATTAAAACTTATTATTAATTTATTGCTTCTGCGCTGGGAAAAAAATCTTTGGTAAAAATTAAAAAAAGTTTGGCAAAAATTACCATATTCTCTCGTAAAGCTTACAGACGGTAAAAATTATTTTTCAAATGATTTAAAGCTCTTTATATTCATATTCGTATTATTAACTGTTATGCCGTTGTTACACACAGATGTATACAATATAACGCATAGTGTACACGATTTTCCAATATCGGTGGCAATTAAACATTTACACGTGCATCGAGCCCGCACTCTATATACCTGTACCGCGCTAATGTACCCCCTGGAATCATATAATACATGTAATGCATTCAAAATCTCAATATTACCAGAAAAATTATAATAACTGATAGAAATGATTAAACCTCGCCGTAAACCCATATAGCCACCGGTATTATTCATGCGCGCAATTAACTTTTGTACACATATAACGCAGACAGAAACGAAAAAAGCGCTCGCAGCAGCGTAGCCGCGTGCGTGCACAGGCCCCCAATCGATACGCAAGCAGCCGCTCGTTATGTACATGTAAGCTAGCTGTGGGTGTGTGCGCAGCGCACGAAGAGACGTTTTGCTCTCTTTTACACAGCGCCAGCTCAAAACCGTCCGCTTGATTAGCTTCCAACTGCTTTCGAGTTGTTTCTTCTTTGCGAGCCGTTTCTCTCTGTCTCTTCTCTCTCTCTCTCTGATGTCATGTGCGCGTCGGAAAGTGGCGTGCGGATTATTGATTTGTCCTCAGAGCGGCCGACGTCGTCGCCCCCCGGGAGAAGGAGGGAGAGAGTCGCACTTGTTAAATTTCATTTACAGCCTCGCCTTATGCACACGGGCTCTCGAATTATTGAACACGCGCCAGCGGTTGTCTGTTTATCCCGGTCGATTGGAGAGTATATGGCGAGTGCGTGTGCGCAGTGCGAGAATTTATAGCATAGTCGTTAGCTGCGATGGAGAAAGTGCGGTATGGGCAAATATTGGCTTGCCAGTAGGGTCTAATATATACTCAGCATGATGGTAAAATACTGATGGATGATTGTAGACTGTTAAAATGAGTGCTCTCTATGAACAAGTATACATTTGTATTGCGATTTGTCAGCTTATAAGGGGGTGTAGTAAGAACTGATTGAAACTTTTTAATTACGTTTATCATAAGTATATGTACATTTATGGTCAAATTTACATATAATATGGATTAATACGAAAAATTTATTTAAGTAATACGTATAAATACGAATGTTTGATGATGCAATATTTTTTAACGTTTCGTAAGCATAAACATTAAATAAGCTTTTAAGTATATTTTTCTTTGTTTATGCTTCCTTTCACTGTGTCTCTGTAACATTATACGTTAATTATAAATATTGGATAGGCATTTTATGGACTAAACTTTTTACGAAAATTATATAATGTGTGTATTTCATGCAGTTTATAGCAGAACTGTTTTCATTTGGGAATTAGAAATTTTATGGCACCATCATAAAAAGTCTCATAAAGATGCCCTATTAAGACGGCTGTGTATATGCTGTATAGATACGAAAATTTCGTCCAAGTTCAATGAACCCAATTCGTCGGGGAAAGGGAAGCAACAGTAACTTTAGCTAATACCTTAAATTTCTACAACAAATTATTTGTATAACAATTCGGCGTAACTCTTGCAATCGTTAATTCTCTTATCGTTCGTTAATTGCGGCCCGTTTGTACATAAAAAAGAGCTGACCGATATCCCAATTAGAGCTCGTTAACCGAAGAAAATCGAAGAGCACACCGTAAGAGTCAAAAGTGCGTGCACGAATTCAGCAGAAAAAAGAATACGATCAAAGCTCTCCCCTCTCACAGCCCTTCGTCTGATACTCCGTTGACTTGTCTCTTTGGGCGCACGCGTCTATCCCTCGAGCCAATCCCATACGAAATCTTGGTCTTCCTTCGCGTGCTGAGTCGTCGCCGTATCTATCGGCAGGCCGTACACACGCCCTTCCGAATTTAATAGAAAGAAGAGCAGAGAGCTCTCCTCTCTACGAGACCATTAGAGAAGGCTGACCCGATCCGTCGCCTCGATAAATAAGGCTGCGCGCAGGGCCGATCGATCGGCCACGGAATCGACCCCCTTTATTCGCCGCCACAGGAGAGTTCGAGTGTCCACTTTTTTTTCTCTTTTTCCAGCTGAGCGCGGCACGAGAGTGAGAGAGGAGGCTAGCCCTCTCTATGCCTATATAGGCGCGATAGAGTCACGGATTTTTCTCTCCCGTTCCACGCGCGGCTGTGCTTCGATTGGGCCTTTTTTAGGTTGATTGAGCGTACTAAGAGCAAGCGAGGGCTTTTGGCCGCCCGGATGTAGATTGGCCCCGTTGAGCTTATCGCGGGGAGATTTCTCGGGAAAAGAAGATAAATAAACTTTGCTTCGAGTGCTGGTGTCAGTAGTTTGGCAGAATAAAAGTTAAAAGAGAGGTCATCGAAACTTTTTATTCTATCAATATTTCTGTTAATAATGAGATTTGTTTAATCAAGGAAGTATACCGTTCTATAACGTATAAAGTGTATAATAGTTTCTTAAGTGAACAGTTAAGCACTCTTGGAAAATAGATTACATTGTACCTACATTATTGTATGGAGAAGTTCTTCAGGCTACGTTAGTATATGGAAATTACGTAATTTCAGAATGTAGAGAGATGGAATGAAGAGTCTGTTCCCGGATGGAATGGCTGTTTGTATTTGCTTAATTTGCCAATTTTCGCAATTTCGCTTCTATACCTTCTTGACGCCAAATTATTATTGAATACGAATATGAACAATGAATTACGCTTTCTTTGTTATGAGAATTTTCATTCAATTGCAGTATCGTTATACAAACGACAATTTTCAGCGACCCTTGCAATTCCGAACAACGGCGCACCTGATGACCGAACGAATCAGCGTAGGCTCCGAAAATCCGTCGTCATTAGCATCGTTATACGGCTAGGAGCAAAATAGCGCCGTAAAATGAGCATTTGCTCCATCTCCACACGGTCTATTACGCGGGCTAAGTCCATATGCATATATATACGTACCAACCGCTCGAGTTTTGCTGGATTCACACGGCTAGTACGCGCGCGCGCGGTTATCCGGGCAGCAATTCTGAGAAGGTTATTTCGGAGCGGAGATTGACCCGCAGATTGTACGCGAATTCGTACAATTAAGATGCTAGATTAAAATCCACACGGCGAACGAATTCCACGATATAGAAGCGAGCATTCAGCTTTTATCTCGTCTCTGCGCGGACACGCTTCCGTAAACAATCCATAAATCGCTCATTTTTCGATGGGAGGACGAATTCGGATGGGCAGTTTGGGAGGAAATGAAGTCGTCTGGTGCCGATTGATAAGATGCTCACTTCGATTCCTGAATAATGTTATATGTGCTAGCGATTGACGTTTTATTTATTATATATAACGGAATAATTCGTTTCTGCATAGTCAGATAATATTTAAGCAATATTTATAACAAATAATGAAAATTTCGAAGAAGATGCAATTTTCCGCATGGGAAAACAGCAATCCATCGGAATTATTCGCGCCGCTTTGAAGGATTTGATTGATCGGCGGTGCGTATTTGAATTATAAATTGAATCTGACAAGTTTCCGCGGCGATGTGAACTCGATAAAGCGCGAATATTTCCACACCCGCGCGCTGAAGAGACACTTTGAAGGGGCGCCAAATATTTGATCTTGCTAACAGCTTTCTCCTCGTTTGCGGGAGTTGGCGAAAAATCTCTTCCTCGTCGCTTCCTGGCACTGCGAGATATGCTTGTGCGGTGAAGACGAATAGCAAGTTCATCATCAGTTGCAGAGACAATTGTTAACAATCGATTACAATGACTGTTATAATATATATATATATAGGTATTCAGAGCATATTTTTTTTATAATTATACAATAAAACGTGAATTCAATTTCAATAAAAATATAATTTTAGTTTGTTTAAACTTTCAGAATGTTTTTTTCTACACTAAATGAAATACTCATTCCTATATTATTAAACAATATAATAAAATTTATGTGTCACGATTAAATGAAATTGCAGTGTCAGTATGGAAAAAAAGTTCTTAATTAACTTATTTCTTCTTGACTGTAGACCTGCTTTTCCTCGGTGTTAATAATGCATGGATTCCTCTTTATTCTACCTAGTTCGCAAAAAAAAAAAATATAACTGCGACCTTTCGGTGATGCGAAAATCATTAAAAATGCCCAACTCGTTAGAAACTTTGTAATACGTATTCCCTTTAAACTTGTACACCTGACAGCTGTTTCCTTTTCCATTGCGCGCTCTTTTACCGCAAAATAAATACATTCTCGTTTCACGGAATAGAGTCGTCGCGCGCGGAATTTTCGTATTATTAGACCGTGCCGGCTAACAAGTTGGATGAAAGGCCGCGCGTAATTCGCATCTCGAACGACGCTGAGCGATTAGAAGGGTGCACTTATGCTTTACGCTTTTCTTTTTTGTCGCTCAAGTGGGCGGCGCTGCCAAGACAAAGGCGATGGCGTGGAAAAGCGGCGAACGGGGACGGGAAATAGAATAAGGGTGATCGAGTGAGCTGAAGAGAAAGAGTGAGAGCATGTGGTGGAGAAAATGGCACAGTTTTGCGGGATCCTTCAAGGGGATGAGATATGACGATGTTTATCGGCTTTCGTTAAGTTAATTTTTCGTTCAACGTGGAATTAAATGGTAAATGCAGCGCGGTTAAAGAGGAATTAAGCGTGTGAATGATGAGATTAAAAGATCAGCGCAAGTTTCGAAAAGCTTGAAGCACTTTTCTTCAAGGCTGTACTTATGGATTACGCTTTGTAAGAGGACTAAGCTAAATTTTGAAGTTTTAAATTTGAAAAAACATCTTTCCAACACGCTATGGCTGCGGGATGCAGTTAACAAGTTTCATATTGTTACATCTTTTTTCATTTTCCGCAGAAAATTGCGTTGAAAATACCTCGTAAAATTACATTTAAAAAGTTTTGAGAAATCTTATATTAGCTGGACAAATTTAATTTAAAAAAGTAATTATAATACGAAGTAACAAAACCACTTTTAAAAAATTTTGCGAATGAATCGTGATGAAAATTTTTCAAAGTTATATTCACGTTGGAAATTTCCGAAAAAAGTTTTAAACTGCCACACTGCAATCTGTGCTTTAATCTCCGCGCGCGGTCCTCGAGGAAAATAAAAATGCACGCTTCGAGTGGGTGGCAAGCCGGGGATCAATATATCGGAAAATGTAAAACATTATTACGATGCTGCAAATCCTTCGTCGCTTGTATTTGATAAAATCGGTCACCTGGTTTACTGGAAGAAAAATTCCAATCAATCATAAACATACATGCGCCTTTTCAATTTTCGAAAAGACTAATATTATTGCGAAATTCATTCTAAATAGCTAATAAAGCTATATGGAGAGTAGTTACTCAGAGCCGGTATAGTCTATTGCTCAATTAGTATAGCTTTAAACTTGAAATTCCGCTCAAGTAGTTAATTAACTGCCACTGCTTTAGTAGAAAATTAAATTAATTCTATACCGGGATGGTGCTGATTGAATTGAGGAGTATAAATCAAATTACTATATTTTGGCAAATACATTATATGAAATTATAAGAATAAAAATGTTGAGTACTTTTTGAAATAGAATAATCAAACGGTTGGACCGAATGATTAGCCAGCCGTACTTCAATTTTCTCCCTAATCTATCCATTCCAACAGCGAAATTTCCGTCAGCAACCTGCTGCCAAGAGCGTGCGGCGAAACACGACATCGCATCCTCACCGAAAATTCTCGGCGCTTTTTCACCCCGATCGCGTACGCGTGCGCTTGCACCGTTAAAGCTCGACAAACGCCACGTGCAGTGCTCGCGCGATAAACCTGGCTTGCAGCAGTAGCAGCAGCAGCATCGGGCAAAAGAATAACAGAAAAAAGCGACGGCAGCAGCGAAGATGGGGAAAAGCTGGCGGCGGGCCAGAGGCGCGCGCAACGACGCGGCGAGCATTCGGGTCGAGCCTCTCGATGCCTGCGCACGTGTGCATGCAGTAAACCCAGCAGCAGCGCGTCGTCAGCGAGCGTTCAATAACAATTTGCAGACGTGGCTGCGATTCAAATTTCCCTCTTCCGGCCCTAAGCACCCCGAACTGTCGCGCTGGGAGGTATAGGGGTGTGCCGTGTACAGCTTTGACGGGTTGCGTCTTTTATTGCCGCTGCTGCCAAAGGGTTGCTGCTGGCTGTCGCATGTGATGGGACGTGCCGACTGAGTACGGAGCTCGCACTGAAAGCTTTGGAAGCGAAAAGTGGGATGTAGGGCGAAATTTTTCCGGCTTTGATATGGAACGCGCGCGATGCAATGAAGGTGAGAGAAGACGATGATGCGTTTGTAAGAGATATGTAGGTAAACGCGTGAAATAGAACTGCACGTTGCTCTCGTTGCGAAGAGATGAAGGGAAGGGTTTCTTCATTCAAAATGGTGAAAATCATTAAAAAATTATCAAAGGCTTATTTACGTAAATTAGCGATATGATTTCTCGCGATTTTCGAAAGCTAGGCTCGTATAACTTTGAGCAGGCGCTTCCGCTTTAAACTCCGCTTCGATTCTTATAGCTTTAATTAAAGCTCTTTTCTTTTACTTGAACTTTAATTAATCATCAGCAACTATGCTTTTAATACATGTATATTTATTTTTCCCGTGATAAATCTCCATACGATAACTTTATTTGTAGTTAAAACAGTCTGTATTATAACAGAAGTAGAGAACAAAAATTTGTTGCAGACCTGTGCCTCTACGATTTTTTTATGTTTTTAGAAACTCCAAAGTGCGGACTTTTTCTATGGAATTCTCTATATATATAGCTCTAGATATGTGCATTAATAATTTTATTATTATTTTCAACGACATTATTGTTTTTAATAAGTAATAATAAAACTATAAATTGCCAATCGATATAGGGGTGATATTTGGTTTTGACTATAGTAAACTTTTCCAATAATCAAAAGGGTATTAATTAAATATAAAATTAATCTTCCTTTTATTTATTGATCAACGCGAGTTATTCAACTTTAACATAGAAAAGTTTTTTATGCGTCGAGTAAATGATTGATGTGAGTTATAATTAAATACATGTAACGGGAAAAAGTTGCAATTTCATCTGTTAAAAACTTTTTCAGCATACAAGAAAAAGCTATAATTATGCCTGTTAAAGAGTTAGGAAAAGCCACTCCTAAAAACAAAAATTTCATCCGCAAAGGCAAAATTCTCCCCCATTCATCAGTGATCCCCTCGCCGTCTCCTTGAATCCCTCACAGTCCTTTTCAAGATCGCATATCACAGACTGGAATCACAGATCCGCTAACGTCGTGCCTGTCTTTATTGAATTTTCGCAGGTGACTCGCTGCAGTGCACGCCGCTGGA
Organism: Torymus auratus; assembly: GCA_900474315.1. Classification (NCBI taxonomy): domain Eukaryota; kingdom Metazoa; phylum Arthropoda; class Insecta; order Hymenoptera; family Torymidae; genus Torymus; species Torymus auratus. Next base: position 46,045 of record UXGD01000568.1, on the reverse strand, counting down.
CCGGGCGTACAAGAGCAAAGTCCTCGGCCACTACCCGGAGTCCGTGCAATGGAACCCCTTCGACGAGCACGCGGTCTGCATGGTAAGCTACTCGGAACGGTATAATCCCCCTCGTCCTCCTCCCCCGCGCTCCGTAATATCGATCAGCTGTTGTCGGCGCGCGAGCGCCACATGACTCACGGCGGCAGCGGTGGCGGTGTGGCAGTGGCGGTGGCTATCGATGTGTACACGCTACCGACGCCCCCACCCCCCAAGCTGTGAGCATAATACACGTGAATCGGCGTTTTTTTAAAGCCCATTGTTCACCCTTCGGAAATGGCGGATGCACCGATTGGAGTTGTCGACTTTTTAGATGCGGCCTGTTCCTTTTAATGTTTTATACATACACACACTTACACACGCACACAGGCACATACATTGGCTTTGTTGGCTGATGACGGACATGTATTGCAGTTCTATTTGTTGCTCGTATATACGGAAAATATATATACTTCTACCCGCGTGAATTGTCGTTATTATTCCTATATACTGCAGGATATAAATCTTGATATGCATAGAAAATTAACGTTTGCTTCATTGCCAAGTGCGGTACAGAACACTTCTTTCTTTTCGAGAGAATATACTGAAATTGAGTCAAGGGCACGCGACAAAATGCAGTTAAACATTTTTACTTTTTGGTATACATAATTTTGAATTTCATGAGATCGAATAACGTGCCTAATGTTTCGAAGAATTTGGTCAAGTTTGTGTCTGCCAATTCCTTATTGATATATCTCCATTATATATATAGTTATATATAGTTTCTTTTGAAAAGTACTGCAATAATTATTGATTTTCAAGTCGAAATGTAATATTATATTTTACTTTTGGATTTTAAAAATTCTAAATTTATATAAATTAATTTTGAAATATTTGTTCATTTAGCAGATTTACTATTTTACTTTTGCTAAGAGACTGTACAGTCTGCGGATTAAAGTTGCGGCTCAAACGTTAGGATATATTTTAAATTAGGGATTTGCAAATGAAGAGAGCTGTAATAGTAATAAGCTGAAGTATTTAAACGATCAAAAACTTATGGACATTTCTAAATTTAATTTTTCAGGTGGTTTTTTTATTACGAGTTTGTCAAAACAAGAATTTGTTATATAAAAAAATAAATATGATGAAATTATCAATTAATTAAAAACAAAATTTGATCGTGCATTTCCTGATTATTGTGACTTCTCTTTACACAACGTACCTTTGTATTCTTGGTTTGATTATACTTCTCGAGATTGTTTTATTTATTTATTTATTTCTATTTTATCTGCAATAACCACCAAATTGCATACGCGTGAGTCTGGAATGTCATTATCTCACTTAAGTTTAAAACTGAAGTAGAACCACCTAAATTGTTGAAAAAATGCTTCTATTTAAAATGTAAATTTTCCAATCTATAAATTTCTTACATACAATGTGAAAAGGAAAATAAAATTTAAAAAGTTAGATTTTTTTGCTTTATGGAACTCCTTCCAAAGTTATGACAGTTCAAAGTTGAGCAGCGATAATGCACTGATAAATCGTTAAAATTCACAGCTTAACTTGGCGCATATTTTAGCGCATTTTTGTTGCTGAACTTTAAACTATCATAACTTGAGAAAGAGCTAACATTTTTCAGGTCCGAAAAAGCAAAAGAAAGCAAGCTTCGGTCTACTATTGCAGCATTCTTCATATTTTCATTGTAGTTGAAATTAGATCTCAATATTTTTTAGCCGAATTCGTTACTGGAAGTTCTTACACACTCCATCGTTAATGATTTTTATTTAGCATTTAAAAATGTTATTTTACCATATCAGATTTTATAAAACTTTTACCATGCTTTTACAAAACTGATGTATATAAAAGAGAACAAATATTATCATGAAATTCAATATGGAGGATAAAATTTTCAATAAAAAGATTTCAAGAATATCAATTTACATTTGAAAGTCATATAGCAGAACCGCTTTTTTTTGTATTGATAAAATATTTGTTTAAGTATAGTATCTACATACATACGAATTTACAACGAGTACCCATACGAATCAAAAGCAAAATGTAAAAATTAATATTTTAAAAACAATTCAACGCGTAACAGCATTGAAAATCTATATCAAAACAATATCGTGTTTTAAATTCAAGCCATCTAGAATTTTATCGAGAAAAGATAATTAACTTCGAACGTAATCCCTGGAAATTCAATACAATAGAGAAAGCGACACTAAAAATTGCTATCTGCAAATCAATAGATTTTAATCGTTAACACTGATCCGCTTTTCTTTCAACAGCTTTGTCTGCCGAGCGGTCTGCGCTTTCGCACGCAGAAGCACTCGATCGAGCCGTGCTTTCACTCGTTCGTCCTGACCAAGGAAGATGGCCACCGGACTTACGGCTTCAGCCTCGTCTTCTACGAGGAGTGCCGCGACCGCAAGATCTGCGCGGCGATGCAGACCCTCCAGGCCATGTTTATCACTGAGCTGAGCAGCGGCCAAAACGGCACGCCTCCGCAGTGAGTCTCATCCATTCTTCCTCTTTTTATCGCGCGGCGGCGGCGGCTCTTGGCCCGCGCACCCGCGACGTTTTTGCGCCTCCTTTACTCCGGCTCTCGATCTTCCTTTTTTTCTGATTCCCGCGCTTTGTTGCGGTACACGCGAGAGTAAATGTTTGGGTTATTTCGGGAGAGCGAGAGGGCTGCAGGCGCGCGTGGAGGATATACATACATAGTCGTATTAGCCTTTTTAAAGAAGCTATGGAGAGAGGCCGTTCTTTGAAGGAGTAATTAAACGAAAAAGGGCCCGGTAATGAATTTTCAAGGGGGAGGGGGGCTCGCTGGATGTAATTATACGCGTGAAAATATGAAAATTAACATGCGGGCGATAAAAGTTTTAATTATAGCAATGGTATAATTATTTGAAATTTATCGTTTTTGTTTTGATGTAATTTTAAAAATTATCATATACGCCGTAAGATGTTAATACTATTGTTACAAACTTTTTTTTAAACTCGTACATATAGAAACAACAGAATATAAGAAATACGCACCATAAAAGAAAAATCAATGCTGAAATTGACATACTCTGTTAACTTATATGACAAGCAATATTCGAAATACATATTATCATCAGCGCGAGTATTAGTGAAAGCTTTCAAGACTGCGCATTCGATTAAAGGAATAATAACGCGTCGGAATACGCTGACCAGTGTAGTGCATTAATTCATTCCGATTTTCTCGATTTATAGGCCACGCAAAGGACACGATGGACACAATACGAGGTCACTCCCTAGGCACTTCAAGTTAACTACACATTCGCCCGCCGCGGCTCTAGCCTACTACGACTCGACCAAAGACAAACTCTTAGTTACCAAATCGATATCTCTCATTTGTCAGCAGCCGTATCTTCATGCAGCCAAAATGTTCCTAACGAATCTTTACAAGTGAGTATAGTCAAAACAACAGGACTTTATGAAATCGATATATATATACGTATAAAGCTTACGTATTATCGAAATAATTTCTTGACAATTTATATATCTTTATAAATGTGGCCGAGTAAGAAGGTCGTGGCTGTTATCAAAGAGATTAAATTTTGCGCATTCATAGTAAAAATTAGATTTGTCAATGGAAAGCGTTATTCATTAGCTCATTACTTCCCGCTTTGATGATTGCATCTACAAGTTAATGCTAATAATCCCGATAAGAAACGTGTTTACTGATATAAATAATAAATTCAATGTTTGATTCATAATGGTTTACGGAAAAGTGAACGAAGCTACTTGTTTCTCTAGAGTTTGACAGAACATTGGAAATAAAGCACGTGTAGACCGAATTAACGAAAAATTGGTTTTCCAGGTGCGTTCCTAGGCATCCCGGGCCGGGCTTCAGTCTCGAGTCGTACGTGTACAACCTCCTCTATAACGTGCCGACGCCCCTGCCGGGTAAGTCACTCAAGTTCTTCGTGCCGAACGAGGAGCCTGCGAAGCCGCCCCTCGAGCTCGTAATCCACCAGCCGCTGCTCACCCAGGAGCTGCCGCTCCTCGACTACTCGCTCAAGGACGTGTTCACGTGGCTCGGCATCGACTGCGTGATCCAGCTCTTCACCTGCGTCCTCCTCGAGAATCAGGTGCTCATACGCAGCGCTGACTTTCACAAGCTCATGGTCGTCTCGGAGTGCATCACCGCCCTCCTCTTCCCCTTCTGCTGGCAGCACGTCTACGTGCCCATTCTGCCGGCGAGCCTCTTTCACTTTCTCGATGCGCCCGTGCCATTCATCATGGGCCTGCACGACCAGAGCGACTCTGGCTCCCTCAAAATCGCCAGCGAGGTGAGGGCTCATAAGAGATTTCTAGTTTGACGAGATGCTAAAAGCTTTCAAGATTGTTTTTTCATTCTTTTATACTTTTTCTTATTAAATTCCATTTTAACTTTCTTTCTCGAGGTTAATCATAGTCAACGTTATTTAGGCTACTTATTCTTTTTTGATAATGCACGTGGATTCAAAATTACGTTATGGTTTTCAGGCTAATCTGTGTTATGTAGATATTGATAAGCAAACCAGCCAATTCCCTGAAGAATTACCTGTATTCCCGCATAAAATGCAATTTATCGATGAAATTAGAACGTATTTAAATAAGTACAAAGTTCCATATTTGGAAAAGTGAGTATTCGTGATTTTGTATTCTCGGCTTATTATGTCCATTGAAAATATCGAGATCTTTAATTCTTGAATCATCACCAGGACTGACAATATATTCGCAAATTACCTGAACGGCGACATCATGACAAGTAGTTTAACTCTTCCTGGTTCCGGTTTTTACTATCCAAAGAGAAAGCACTCGCTCCACGACGTACTCGATTGGGATAGGACCGACTCAATTCCGCAATCGGACGCTATACAAAGGATTCTCGATGTTTGTAAGCGACAAGGTAAAGTAAATCAAAATTAAATTAATTTATCAAGGAGGTTACTAATAATATGATTATAAATATTTAAATTATCTCTTATTTTCAGACGTTGATATAGACGATATTGACGGAATGGAAAATACACCAAAAAGTAAAACACTCACTCCGCAAGAGGAATATCAAGAAACCTTAGTTTTTAACAATGCTATCAGAGAAATTTTTCTGTGTCGCTTTGTCCAATTATTTTCCAGTTATGAACAGTTTGTTATTCATCCTAGTCAGGTAGGAACGGAAAATTTGATCATTTACAAAGTTCATTAGTACAAGTTTTTCTTGAATCAAAATAATTTATTTCAGGACAAGGACGAGTGGTTAAGTAATCGTGATAGTATGCACCTCTTTGACAAAGCAACGTTTTTATCGGAGCAACCGGCTCATCACTTACCCTTTTTATCAAGATTCACTGAGACACAAATGTTTGCATCACTTGTAGATAGTAAAGTTATGTCCATGTGGAACGAACTTGATTCTAATATTAAATTATTTGATAAAAGAGTTACACAATTAAAGTGAGTAATGTGACCGACTATAATTTGTATTGGCTCTTGCACTATATAATATTACTCTTATAATTTACTACGTGTATGTTAAAATTAGAAAAAGAGTTGGTGAAGGCATCGTTCGATCGACTCGCTATGAAGTTTGCACCACCATACCAGAAACTCAAACTGTTATTGAACGGAAATTCACTAATGTAGATTTTGAAGTAAATCCACCAACAGAAGTAATACCTCATCGAGCGGCTTACTTTCGTAGTTTTCCTTTATTAGACAACGTTGCTTTGAATAAAGAACCCACACAAAGGTTCGTTTCATCCTAATAGTTTGTTCTTATAACTAACTTTAAATGCTTCTATACATCTAACCAAACTAACTACTATTTACTAATATATTCTTACTATTTTTTCTATTTTTTCTGCCGCACTTTAAACAGTATGCTTCGGTAAGAACTTCTCCACGATAACTATAGATGTTGTGGAAAAACATGTTTTGTACATAAACAGGTACTAATAAATTATTTTTTTAAATGTAGCAGTAGAAGAGGACAAACGCAATGGAAGTATAAAATGAAGTCGCTGGAATCTAATGGAAAACAAACAACAACTCAAGAAACACAATCCCCCCGGCCTCAAGCGAAATTGTCGGCTGACATGAGTCCTGCTCTCATCGCACAAACTAATTGGACATTCGTTGAAACGTTACTTAAAGTAAATTAAATTTATCAAACCATCCTTATTAAGAAATTCCATTAAAAATTTTGTTTTATTTTATGACTTGAATTTAAAAAATATTGATTATGTATAAATCTATTTTTATTTATATATTATTTTCCTTTAAATTTTGTTTTAATTTAATTGAAGACTTTCAAGTACTTCTTAGATAAATTAAAAATTTATTTTAATGTTTGTTATATAATATTCAAGGACTGTAAAGCAAAGACCAAACGAATGTTAGTGGAAAAAATGGGATCAGAAGCTGTTGCCTTAGGCCACGGACAAGAATCATTGTCTGACGTCGAGGAAAATACTCTCGTTGCCAGCTTGTGTGATCTGCTCGAAAGGGTTTGGAGTCACGGCTTACAGAACAAGCAAGGAAAAAGTGGTTTATGGTCACATCTCGCCATGTATCAACAGTTGGAAGAGTGCAATGATAGTACTAAAACAATTGATGCCAATTATTTGTCACCAGGTTCGTTAACAATTTTATTTTTCAACTATTTTTCAATTATTTTATAATATTAAATATAAATATCTTTTAAACTTTAAAATACTGTAAATAATGATTATTTTTAAAGAAAGATGCCGATTGTTATAGGCGGAAATTGCCATCCACGGGGAAACGTAAAAAACAAATTTCATAATTTAAGGATTGTAAGAACATGAATTAAAAAAGAAAAAAAAACAGCCTTCAGACCTGAAGAGAAGCCGAGATATTTCACTTGAAAGATAGCAGCTTACAGTCTTGTACTTTTCCAGTAGGGAGCAATTTCCACCTATAACCGTTGGCATCCTCCATTTTAATAACATCTTCTAACTTTTAAAACAAGTAACTAACACAATTGCTATAATTTTGGATCGCAGCGCTCGCTTGGTGCGTGCTTCGGAAGCGGCTAGATTGTACGTTGCTTTTACCAACTCTCAAATCTACGTGTTAACATTATATGTAGAGAATTTAAGAATTATATGTCGTGGAAATGTTTTATGTTATATTCTTTCAAGATTGAATGCGTCTTTTAATCTGCACATATTTTTTACTGATTGAATGCAACTTTTCATTTGAATAATATTGAACTTCGTATTTGACGTATCACAATTTTATTTTATTTTTTTATGATGTGTTATTATTATGATTTTTTTTAAAGAAAATTTTTTCTAAATTTTTATCAACAATTTATTGCATTATTTTGAAATTAGCATAAAAGCAAGTTCGAAATATATAGGTGGTTTTTATTTCGCCACATTTAAAGCTCGGGCAATAATAATTCTACATTTTATTATTATTTTGCATTTTTTATTACATTTTAAATACACGATTTTGTAGCACTTTTTATCAAGCTTTTTAATTTTGCACGACTATTATTTTTAGTTTTATGTCATTTTATGCACAGTTTATGTTGTTTCTATGTTGTAATTAGCTAAGAAACCGGCCACTAAGCTTTCTCGGTTGTCGGATCGTTTGGTTTCTTCGTTAAAAGGCAAAAACATTTATGAAATAGCTTCTTATTTCAAGGAAAATATAAGTGGTAAGAGGAATTTCTGTTCTTTACAGAAATGTGCTTGAGGATTTGACTTTATTAAACATTACAACTGAATGATTTTGTGACTAATACAAATTTATAATCATATTAAAAATGGCGCTTTTTGAATTTATTGATTGACCAGTTATTAATAACCATACTGAATTAGCAATGTTTTACTACAGCGTAATATTATAACAAATTTTGACGTTTTAATTATAACATGGAGAAATTATAAAATTATAGTAAAAGCACATTTTAATTTTAAAAAATTGCCTGAAATTTGGGTACATTTATAATTTAACGACTAAACTGAATGATGCCTGCTTGAGTATTTACTAATAATTGATAAATGTGGGCATGCAATTGTTCTTGTATATAGTAGTATAGTGAATAAAATATGTAAATATACAGTTAGCTGAAAAAAATTAATATTTTCCTTAAATACGTTTTCAGCTTTATTGATTGTACGTTTGAGTAAGTGTTATCAATAAAGCTATACAAATTTGACTAAAAATATACTGTTGATAGTATAGATAAGACGGAACCTTTAGTAAAGATATTCGAATTTAAACTAGAATTAAATTTCTTGGAATCTGTTGTAAATCAACGTGGATTTGTAAATAGTATTCAATTTTAATTTAATTTTGTATATTTTTATTTAAAAACGGTCTTTTTTTATACTTTATTTTCATACAGAAAAAATCACAACATTCGTGCTAGATCGACATTGATTCTTTTATTAAAGATTTAGTGATGTTTAATCAGATACTAATATTCGAAATTATACCAAATTAATTCAGTTTTCAGGGTATATCATTTACATTAAATTTGAAAAAGAAAAATAAATTAATGAATATACTTAGATTCTTTCAATCTTTCAAGTCGAGTTGCAGAGATTGTAATCTATAAAGATCAAGAAAAAACAAAAATAATGACTTGAAAACGATTTTTATAAACATGTATATATACAAAAGTTCCATTCCCACCGCACTCTCCCGCCGTTCCCACCTACAGCATGTTTTATTCTTACATTTGCACGTTATTGCTTGCGTTTTGGTAGGTATTGACTAGTTTGATGATCCTGCACGCAATGAATAAACTCCTCGGCGAGCGTGAACCGAGTGCAAAAACTCACATCTACAGTACATAACACATGCGTCTTCTTCTTATATGCCGCCTCCGTTCACAAACACAATAGATCTGTCGAACCTCGCGCTGGAAACGGACGTTTCGCCAACCCGGGGCTCAGACCAACAGCAGCGTCACAAGTCGCCTGGAACGACGAGCGAGAGGCGCTCGATCGGCCCGGAACAGTTGAGGCCACTGCCCGAGTCGCTGCTCTTCGACATCCGCAACGTGCAAGCGATGACAGATATCAAGACGCATATTGGATACGCAAGGGCCTGGGTCAGGCTCGCGCTCGAGAAAAAGCTGCTGTCGAGGCATCTCAAGACTTTGTTGTCAAATCAGGCTCTATTGAGGCGAGTAGCTGACCGTTTAGCACATAATCACCTTCTTTTGAATCATTTAAAATGTTTCAATTATCTGTTTTACAATTTGCAATAAACTGGACTCCAAAGCATTTGGTGAAGCAAGTGATGAAAGATTTCAGTGTTAATACTTTTCTTCATATTGAAAATATCTTTTATTGATTTAGTCAAGATTTTTGCTATTCACCTCTCAGTCTAAAATCAAGTTTGTATAAAATATTAAAACCCCAAATTCGTAAATTTATTACATTTCTCAACAAAGAAAAGGTAGCTTAAAAGATAGATTGTGTATTTAAATATGAAAATGGATGAAAGTAAAATTGATTCACTGAGATCGTACACGTTCGAAACCTTTCACATTTTAAATATTACGGATATTTTGCAGATCTTAAATAAAAAAATATGTAGGAGCGTGTCTTTTCATTTGAAATTAATAGATTGTGATTTATTTCCAGGAGCCAATACAAGAGGTCAGCCTTCGTGAGGTGTGAAGAAGAAAAAGAGCAGTTTTTGTACCATCTTCTAACACTTAATGCTGTGGACTATTTTTGTTTTACCAATAATTATCCGATGACTAAGTTACCGTACAGAGTAATCATATTTCCGAGCAGAAAAGCGAGTGCTGCAACGACGTCTGCGAATAGTTGGATAGCTATTTCGGGAACACTTGGCGAAACAAACCCAGTGACAATACCGAAAGGAGCATTAGAATTTGTTTTCCATGTAAGTATTAATTAAGAATAACTTTGCTGAGAATTCCCCAAATGGTTGCTGCAAAACTATATGTTTTACTTACGGGTTCATTTAAGTATTACTCATTATACAGACTTAATGAAAACATAAGTAAAACTTCATTTAATTAAATGCTAGATGCTAGAAAGTTCACAAATTCAAAATATATGCAAACTAAATTCCTAAAGATTCAAATGAAACCTTAGCACACGCCAACGCGATAATGAAATACCTTCTGCAGAGTGAAAGCTCGTGATATATATATTTACACAATTCGTCCTCATGAAAAATTCACGCACTTTTCACTTCTACTAGCACAAGAACCTGGGCGTGCTGTCAACATTGCGCATCGGCCACGACAACACGGGTCCCTCGCCCAAGTGGATGGTTGAGCATGTGGTCGTCCGAAATGAGGTCACCGGCCACACGTTCAAGTTCCCTTGTGGCCGTTGGCTGGGTCTGGGCATTGACGACGGCTCGACCGAGCGTCTGCTCGTTGGCGCGATCGTGCCCAAGAGCATCGACAGCGACGAACTTGTGGAGACGTGCTCGACGCCGCCGCGTTGCCGCTCGCCAAGCATACCACGTAAACCAACCCTCACGCACAACGAGCTCAAGCAGATGTTAGGTGAGAAAGCGCTTCATTTATACAGAATTTTTTCTGAAACTTTTCTGAATATTTTGAATTATTATTATTTATCTTTCAGGCGAAGCTGTTAATGCTATAGTGAAGTATCATTATCGAAAAGAACCCCAGGATGGATCACTTACGGCTTTGCTCTGCGGTGAAGGTGGACTTGTTCCATCGCTGGAACAAATATTCTTATACGGCTTCAAAAACCAGAGGATATTCGGTAGAAATTTTTATGTATGGGATTACTTAGGTATGCCAGTTAGACTATTATCAATCCATGTAATCTTCTTACTACAAATGAATTATTTTTTATATAAGAATATTTGTTTTTTTTAAGTACGTGTAAAAGAAAATTTCGACATGACTTTATTGGAGGAAATGGATGATTACTCTCAACGTCTAAACCGTGATAAAAGATTAAATGCTGAAAGAAATCAAAAGTTTGCTATTTTAAGATGCTATAAGCATTTAATTGATCAAATAAATACGTTCAGTCAGACTCTCGGTAAAGATGGAAAATTTCAGCTCTTTATATGTTTACTTACTAGGTAGGTGATACTTTAAATACATTTATTGATGTTAAATGAGAAAATAAACACCATAATAATGAACATTATTTCAGAGAGCAGCTACTGCATCTAATGTTGCGTCCAATGAGCGAAGCCCGCTCTACTATAGATATGTACGAAGAGACTTCCTTTTTACGAAACCCAGCGTTACTTACTTTCCTTGTACAAATTCTCGAACCACTCAGTGGTTTCCACATAGTACTTGAAAAGAGTTTGACCCATGGAATCTCAAGTTTATACTAATGTTTGACATTTATGAAAAAGTTTACGAACAAAGTATGGATGTTGAGTTTTACTTTAACAGTAATTATCTCAAATCCGAGATATGTACAAAATTCTCACGTATTTTTACGATAGAAAGCCTGAATATATATACTCATAGAGTGATTACCAGATTAATGGATTGTATAAAAATAGAAATGAAAAATCGTAGGTAAAAGTTAATGAAAAGGAGAATGCAGATATGAATAATAGATGATCTTTGTTGATAATGATCTTGCCAATACAGAGGGTTAGAAATCCGTTGACTCACAATAAGAAATTAGTTCGACCTGATTGTCTACCAAAGATGTGAATAATCATTTTTTGAATTATATTAATATACGATTACTAGCATTCATAATAATTATTGTTAGTAATCTTATAAGCATAATGCATTATTATTGTTAAAAAAGAATGACATAAGTTGTCATGAAAGAAAATTTATGTTATAAGAAATGTAACTGAAACGTATGTACATATTAGGTAGAGAAATCATCGGTGATGCTGTCATTGCATAACACTGCACCTTTTCCGTTGATTTACGTTTTTCAAACGTTACAAATTAAAAATTACGTTTATTTTGTTCCTTTGTATTTTTTAATCGTTGGCTATGACTTAGGAAAAAATATCTAAAGTTAGAAATTTAAAGCTTCTCTGAAAAATGCTGTGAAACTATAAAAATCATAATAATTTAATTGTGTTTATTAGAAATCGGTTAATATTAACATAGAAGTTACCTTGGAATAAATAATGTCTAGTAAAGTAATAATAAAATAGTGATTTTTGTCTAAAAGGTGCATTTTAAAATTTTAACTTTGTACATAAATTTTTGTCCAGTGTAAAATGTCACGTAAACTTCGTTTTAATGTTGTGAAAATTAAATGCGTGTGCGAGAGTTTTTTATCCTATAGTATTTGTTTATCGATATGGACCAAATGTCGTTATATGATTCACGTCACTGATTTCATATGAATACTTCACAAACGTAAATTTTTCTCAACTCTATTAGGTACGTAAAACTTTTTGTAAACATACCGAGAAAGTTTAGTATTATTTTTTTTTCACTAATAAATTTTCAAGAGTAGATATAGTGCTTAGAAAATTTTACATAATTTTAACGAATTTCCGCGAAATTAAATTCCCAGTTTCTTAAGTGCCAAAAGATTTTTTAATGTTTATTATCTTAACTTTTTATTGATTCTCGAATGTATGTACTTTACATATGTGATAGTCTTTCTTAAAATATAAGATAAGTTACAGTGTTCAATCTTTTTCATAATTTCTAGTATAGTTATGTCCACCAAATAATATGAGTTAATCATATTCAGTACTATTGCTGTCCTGTACATTTGATTAATATTTCTTGCATTTTCTGTGATTTATCAATAATTCCAAAAAACTATTCAAGTGTATTAAAAAACCAAAGGATAATTATGACTAAACCACATTTAAGTTTTGCAAGGAAAAGTAATACTGTATATACTGGGAATGTTAAGTTTTAATCTCCAGTGATGATATCACTTTTACGAAAATGAGCATAATATGATAAGACGTAGGTCTGTGTATATACGATACAATACAAGGGCTGGCTGTACAGTAGTTTAACGAATATGATGTAACTACAAATAAAAGAATGAAAAAAAAATTGTCATTTTATTATGGTTCCTTCATCTTGCAATTGTTAAAAAAAATTATGAAATGAGATCTATTATTCCTTATGTTTTGTTTTAAAATAATTATATCAGATTTTATAAAATTAACATTATCGTAACATTTAAGTAGAGAAATGTTAGAGAATGAATAGTGTAAAGTAAATAAATAATGATGGTGTATAAAATACCAATACTTTATTTTTCAATCGACTATGTGTTTGTATCAATGCATCGGATATGTACACTTGTTAGGTGGCATTTACAAAGTAAAAGTTGCGACTATATTTTTAAAACGTGTTTATAGCCTATTGACAGTTTAAATTTAAAATACAAAGCTTTCTTTTTCAAAAAGTAATATTAATAAACGCACTTCCATTGACGATTTATTATACAATCCATTGCCTTCATTTAAATGAGAATTATAAAGAACAATCGCAAATATCTATTTCATTAGATTAACAATTGCGTTTGGCTTTATAATAGTAAAACGCTGGCATGCGTGCAGATGAAAATTGGAATTGACAAAAACTTAAATGCATCCGTATTACGGACTGAGGTATATATTATAGTTGGTGTTATTATTGTCTTACTTATTGCGCTTGGACGATTATTTTTGTATTGCGATCAGTAGTGAATCGCTTTTTTTTTTTTTTTTTTTTTATGATTGTTTTTGATCAACAATAATTACGACATTCTCTATCGTCTGAGAAATCTTCGTAAAAATAAAAAATTATCAAAACCAAAAGGTAGGTTCAAAATTACCAAGAAATTTTTAATTTAGATAAATATTAATTTAATTTTCAATAAAAATATGTAAACATGTCAAAATCTCTTGCAAATATTTTTTTCGTGTAGTTTCGATGACTCCTAACATCGAATGACTCCTAACTAATTATGTTACATTTACAAAAATTCATAAAATTACAAAAATATTATAAATTAAGACTTTCTCGACGAAAGAAGAGCCGACGGTGCATGCTTTCGCTGTTTTATCGTTTCACGCATTAACAGTCTCAATGTGCTTTAATCAACGCTTCTTCATTTATTCCTTTGTAATCTCTTTTAAACTAACTCTTCGATAAAAAGATTTACGCTAAAGAGCTGTCTTATAAAAAGTGCTATCCCTACTTAATAGGACTTCATTACCGCTTTTTGACGTAGTAACAATTCTGAAGACGCAGGAGAATTCTTTATGTTCATTTTACTCAGTTTATGTACATTTTACGAGTTTATTTCCTTTCGTTTTTAAAACGTTTGATTAGTTACACTAACTTTAGACGTTTATAACATGTACTTAAAAATGTTACAAAAACGTAACAACTGAAGATGCAACAACCTGCGTGCTACCAGAATCGCTACGACGACGTTTTTAATCAGCTCAATTTTTTTAAAGCTTACTTCCTCGTGTTAAAAAGAATAAAGACGAAGGTTTGCTTATTTCTTTCACTTTTACGTATTGTACTATAATTCGGCTACAACAGTATGCGTGGAAAGTAACTAGTTTTTTTTTTGCTTTGACACTGGGGCACCTTCAAACGCAACGGAGAGACTTTACAAAGAAAAAAAATAAAAATACACGTTCCGCTGAAGATCCGTTAAATCTACTGCTTTATGAATATTGTCGGCGATTACTAAACATATGTCAGCATAAAGTAAATACAAACTTACATTTTTGAGGAAAAAAATTAAAAATAAAACTGAAATATTCAAGTGGTATCTGGTTTAGTTAATAAAGTAATTTTAGGATTCTCAACGGATCAAACCCTCGTTACTATCGCTGTAGTGCGTTTTACATCTTTGGAATAAAAATTAAAAAAATTGCACGAGGAATAAACCATCATTTATAACTATTCGCTGTCTCTCCGTCTATAATTTATCTTTAAACTCGGCTTTTATTTTTGCATGTTTGCATTCACATCTCTTTAAGTACTATCCAGTTTCCTAAACAATGCATTTTTTTTACATTATATCGCTTTACTTGTTTAATTCGACATTAGAAAACAAATATACAGCGTCGACTTTTTCCATTTTCTTTCGTGATCGCTATCTACAAACTTACGAATCTTTTAAACTTAACTTACTTATGAACTTACGCGTTCTACATTATTTATTTACAGTTTTGAATAAAAAAACACACAATCTCTTTCGCTTTTCCTTCATTCTCTTCATTCAATTTTTCGCAAAATATATATTATAAAAAAGTAAACACATTTTTTAAATTATATAGAGAAATGTAAAACATTTCGTAATTATTTCCGAACGACAAAATTTCCAACTTCTTTCTATAATAAAAAATCGTGAAAAAGTGTATAAAACAAAAAGAATAATGCGATCTGACAAAAAACTTTATAATCAAATACTCTAAGTAAACTCGGCAGCAAACATAAAAAAATTTTAATAAATCTTATAAATTGTTTTATGAAACTTGCGAAAACTGTAAATTAAAATGAAAAATATATTTCTAAAAAAGAAAACGCATCATTTTTAGTTTTAAACACATTCCCCAATTTTCTCGCTTATATTTCTACTGACCATTCATTTTTTTTTTTTTTAAATTAAATTATCGATTTTTCGTAACATTGTAAATTTTTTCAACATGCACACGATTACACGCAGTTTTTACGCAATACTCTTTTCCACATTCGCTCTTATTCGCCGTAGGAACCGAGTAATAGAATTGAGAGCTATAGCTCTTCTTTATTCGCATATTCATTTTTACTTACAAAATCTTTTTTAGTCTTTTTTTCTTTTAGTTTTAAACATTCGTATCTGCGTGTTGTAAACATTACTTAAAAAATTGTGCGTCATCACAAAGAAGAAATGATAATTTCTCGCCCGTTCAGTCGCACTTAATATTTTTTAACATCCGCTTGTTTATCCGTAGTAACATATAATAATATTAATAATATTAATAATAAAAATATTACTTGTAGTAAAATAGAATAGCAATAACGTAAATATTTACAAATGACTCGATCTGACTATTTGCATTTTTTCGTTTTTTTTTCTTCAGACGTAATCTTCTGCTTCTTTTTACATTCTAATCCCAATCAACAGAGGTTAAATCGATGTCGTTAACAGCTTCTTTTTTTTTTTAATATTTATGAATGTTTTTTACGACAGTAAACAGAAAAAAAAAAATTTAAGTGTACCCTTAAATGTTATAATGTGTAAAGCGTATTGAATTGCCTTCCCCCAAGTACGCCTCCTAATAACATTAATGATTTTTTTGCACATTAATTTTTTCAAAGATGCATCGAGGCTAGTTTTTCTTTCCTTATCTTATCTCTAAGCGCCTTTTGTAGTAACATAAAATGTAAATTCTCGTAGTATAAATGCCAGGCAAAAATAACAATAAATCAGTGTTTCTCAAACAGGTAGATTAAAATTTCAAAAACGAATATTCTTCCATAACAAAACATTTTGTGTTACAACGCAAAATCTCTTCTACCATAAAGTAATAAAAAAAAAAAAATCATTTTCCACATTAAGTTTCTTCTGTTAATTCAGAGATTCTGCTTCATAATAAACTACTATATAATGAGCATCGAAGAAATGAAAAATGTAAGAAGAAAGTAATATAAAAACTCAAAGCTGATAATAGAAAATAAAAAATGACAATTCTTTCTAAAAAAGTGAACGGAAAAATATTCGAAATGATGGCTTGAATGAAAGTGTTGTACGCAGGTAGGAAAGAAGAAACTTCCCCTCGAAAAAAGCCCGAGCGAAGCAAGAAAGTCAAGTCGCTGCTTCTTGGCTCTCTTCGCTGATCAGGAGGCGTATATTCCTACTTCTTCTTCTTCTTCTTTTTCTTTTTCTTCTTCTGCTTCTGCTTATTCTCATTCTTCTTGGGCTCCGTAATAGTAACGTCGTGCTCGGCCGCCGAGGAGCCACGAGCCACTTGATCGCGGGCTCGCTCCTGCAGGTTACTGCTAATGGCGCTTCCTCCTGGTTGTGACGAAGGTGATTGGCTTCGATCCTCTTCTGGTACGCCGTCGCCGCCGTTGGCGTCGCTCAAAAGTGGACGTCCCTCACGTCGGTCGGCGTTCCCGCCTTCTCGTGCTCCATTATCTTCGCCTGGGACGATATCATGTCCTGGTCCCCCAACGGCCTCTGCTGCCCCCCCAAATTCGCGCATTCTATTATGTATGCCTCCTCCTCTATGCCAATGCTGCTGTCGCGCACCATCTCCTCGATCTGCACCAGGCAACTTTCGAGGTAATCCTGCAATCAGAAAATTAAGGCCTTGGTTAGTACGAGAATTGCGTCAGCCGTATACGCGGTAATTGAAATATCGATGACGGAAGCCGAAAAAATGGCTAAAACCGCTCCCCCTTCGCTCTCTCCCGCTCTCCAGCCATAAACAAAAAAATGCCCGAGAAGTGAGATGTCGCGCGCGCTGCGACCAGTCAATCTACTTGTTTAAAGTTCTCGCGCTTGGCGAGACGTGTGCAAAGTATAAAATAATTTCCAAAGTCCCGGCGAGACATGAGACTCTTAACGAGAGGCTCTGTCGGGTACGCGCGACGTTTTTTGGCGAAACCATATGCTCGGCACCTGCCACGAGAGTTTCGTTCTCTCTCTCACTCGCTCGCGAACGTACGCACGTTTCTCGCAGTTGCGAGCGTGTATATATATATGTATACACATGCGTGCGTGTGTATCGGATACATGTATAATACCCGGTTCTTCGCCTCGCGCTATCGCGCATACGAGAGAGGGAGAGAGAGAAAGACTCGTCCCTCCGTCGCCTCGTGGACGGTTTTTTTTCGAAGCTAACGCAAGATTGTAAAAGTACGAATGTCGAACGAAATTTGTTCAATACAGCGCACAATAATTTATTGGCTTATCTTGCTCGAGGGATTTCAAGCTGGTTGGTTAAATTTTTACTTCAGGTGTAATGTATTCGCTTTTCCAGACCGTTCTGCGATCAAGTTTATTTTTTGCACATCGAATCGCGATAACAAGTTGAGTAAAGTATATTTTAATGTCTCGGTATCCTCAGGTGAATGAGATAGAAAAGAATCGTATGAAAAAATGACAAGAGTCCAAGCGAAAGTCGCTATACGGCAAATTAAAAACCGTCGTCTTTGCTCGCGCTCATTTAAACCCCGGCGAGGAGCAGCATTTAAAGTCCCAACCGGTTGTTCCGCTCGCTCGTATACTCACCTCTCCACGTGTTCCCAAAACCGGGGAGACATATTTTTTTTGGCGAATCCCCCTCCCCTCCTTTTCGACTTGAAATCCAGTCGGGCCAAAAGGGCCGAAGCTCGAGCCAATGCACTCGCCAGGGCTAACAGTATCGCGGACGCGCGCGTGCGGGGTGATAACGCGGGCGTTGCCGCTAAGGTGCGTGCGCGCGGGCATGAATATATGTATGTATGTGAGTACGAACCTGCTCGATGCCGGTGATGTGCGTGAGCTCGCCGAAGAGCCACGCCAGGCTGTAGCCGCTCTTGTTGGTCCAGTCGAGGCCGCGCAGCGCCACCGCCACACTCGCCGCTGCGATCATGCTTGGCATGTACATCGAGAACTTGTAATCTGCAAACGAGGGAAGGGAAAAAACGAAAATGAGATTTTCGACTCGCTTTTAGCGACAGAAGTTGAGACTGTGTCTGTGATGCAGTGTATGTACGCGGCCTCTCGTGAGAAAGGGCTGCCCCCGGCGCGCGCGGCAGAGCTTTTATATATTTATTAGCCTGCTCCGCGAGAGAGTGTCAATGACTCGCCCGAGAGAGAGAGAGAGAGAGCTTGCCGAAAGTCACTCCTCGGACGCGCGCTTTCTCTCCAATTTTTTATTACTCGATTAAATTTGCCATGCGTGCCCCCCCAGCGTGTCAAACTTATTGGAATTTACCGCTTTTTAGTAGGACATTTCATTTTCGAGTCTCAATATTATTAAAAGTTATAGTATAGCAACGGTCGATATATATAATTTTGTCATTTAATGGGTGCAGCATATTAACGTTAATCATTGCTCCAATTTAACGAAAGATAGCATTTAGCTGTCGGAATAACGGGCATTACTCAGCTGGCACGTACATACACGGTAACCGGCGATTTCATCATAACCATAAATCTCCGGGCGCATTATTATCACCTCTGCGAATCATCACGCCGGCGACGCGTCAATGCAACAGCTTCTCGTCGCGGCGCACGTGCAATTTCGACGGGAGGCCAGATAACGACTTTCGACAAAAGGTTTAAAGGCCCGAATGTGCGCGTTATCATCGCCGCCGGTTGCCGGCAGCGCGCGCCGCAGTGCCGGCGATGATGTACACATATACATATCGCATTCCATCTCGCGCTTATCTGCTCTCGGCGCATGGCGACTCGGAGCGGCTCTACGGGTGTGGAGTAGTGTGGAATGTCGGGCTTTTCGAGATGGATTGTTCAATTTCTAATGCTAAATTTCAGAATTCGACTGATTCCTACGATTGGAGAAGATTATTAGAATGGGATTAGTCTAATTAGGTCAAGGCTGCAGCGAGATTGAGATGGAAGTTGTCTTTGATCATTATTTCTTGAGGATATGCGCTATTTCAAAGATTATAGGCATTTTAATTAATTTTTTCAAACCCGACCGTTATACACGAGTATAAGAAGCAGCTTCTAAGCCTGAATCGGATTCCTTCATTCCAGCGCCGATCGGCCGAGAACTCGGCTAAAAACGCATCTACCCGGGGACAATGAGCGCGCGATTTTGGGCCGGCGAAATTCCGAGGCGTTCGCTTAGAGGAAACGCGCGGCATATAATAAGCAATCGGGCCGAAATATCTGCGGCCTCGGAGCGCGTTTTTTGCCGTTCGCCGCGTCGGCGTCGGCGCATATAACGAGTGCGGGCATTCAGGCATTTAAACGAACGAGATGTGTATAAGGGAGAGAGAGAAATGAAAAAAGAAAATGCGACCGAATGAAGAGAGGAGGAAGCGAGCGATGATACTGGATTCTCGAGAATGTCTCGCGGCAGTGCCGGCGATTTTACAAGATTATTGACAGTCGCTCGTTTCACGGCAATCGTTAAGTTTCAGATCGATCGCGGGTATAAAAAGATACTGGAATTCTACGGGGATTAAGGCTGCGTTCGATATATAATTCGTATTTTTAAATGAACGTTAAGTGTCGCGCGGTTTACCGGCTGTTAATCGTAAAGCGTTGATTTCAATTTCAAACCACTTTTAGATGCAAGCGCAGTGTATTTAAGAGATCTGCAAGTCAATGGACTAAAGGCATCGGCGTCTTCTTCAAAACTCAACATCAGATAACCGATATCGAAGAATCTTATACCTACACCCACGAGAAAATAATCTCTAAAACCGCCCCCGTAGATTTCCCGATACGCGTGTCTATACTCGACGCCGCGCCTTTTCACGAGAGTATACCTAGATACTGCGTGTATGCGCGCAATTAGCATCTCCGCACGATGATTAGCTCGCGAAGGTGCGCGTACATAGGTGCTCCTTTGCACGCAGAGTTTTATGGTTATGAGATGGTTGTGTTTCATGAATAATTTTACGCATTAAATTAATATACGCGCTTGGTGTAGCTGGAATTTCAATTTACCTCTGGCGCTGAGTGATATGAAGGTCTGCGCGTGCCTCTGCACCATCCTGGGGTCCCAGGATCTGCGGTCGATCGGGAGGCGCGCGATGATGTAGAGGAGGAAATCGCCGGGCGTCACCGCCGACAGGTCCCACTTGAGCTTCGACACCACCAGCTGCTCCCACCTCTGCAAACAGCGAAAAAACAAAGCCCCCTCGCATTAGTCGAGAATTCACACACATGTCGCAGATTTGAATATGAAAAATTATTGCAGACACACACTCTCACTCTCTCTCTCGGACAAGACTCGTCCGTTACACACCCCGAAACTTGCGCATTACGGGTGACAAAGGGGAGTATTTACAGTGTACCTAACGCTCGCACATTGTTCGCTACGTCGCTGCTGCTGGCGTGCGAAAAAGAAAAGCGTCCCCTTTTTCGGCGAAACTTTATTCTCGGAACACGAACACGCTGCGGGTGCATTTGCAAAACTGGTTCGCTATATAGTCGCCAAGCGCGCATTACCTGCGCGCGCGAGATGGAAAAAGGGCCGAGTATATATATCAAGGGGGGGACACGCATACCTGTTCTTTTTTTATATAATCATAGCATAGACGCGGCGTGTATAGTCGTTTAAATTTTAAGACGCGTCCTTTTGTCTACAAGCCAGAACACCGGATCTGGTACAGCGTCATCGTGGGACGTTTGTCGAAATTTGTTCCCCTACGAAAACAATTACCGCGGGCCCCGAGAAAGCCCTCGATCGAGAAAGCATTCACACAGGACCGCTCCGAATCTCCGTCTCATCCCGAAAGAAAAGTCCTCTCTCTCTCTCTCTGCCATTAAACGCGTTCCCTGAAGAAACTCACGTCTCGCAAGAGTGCGTCGCGCTACTACAGCTACGCGCTGAATGAAACAAAGGATACGCGCAAAAAACGCGCGAGTATCCTGCAAAAAAAGGGGGAGCTCTCGCGTAGTAAGCGTAGTAGTAGTAGTACTATGGTAGTAGTACGCGTCGTCGCGCTCGGTTGACTCGTTGCTCACGGCCGCGTACGGTAGGTCGCGTGGATCTCTCGTCGTCGTCGTCTTTTTCCCTTTTTTTTAATTTTCAACTTGTACGTTGCGAGAGATACTTTCGCGAGATTAGGGGGAATCGCGCGCACCTGCGGGCTATAGTACACGCACACACGCACGAGCTATGTAATTTTCGCTACCCGCCGCGGAGCATGTGGTTATCGGGCCGATGTATAATTGCGCTTTTCCTAATCCCAATTTGTCGGCTGACTCTTTAAAAATGTCGGTTATCAACGAGCCTCACACGCGCGCATGCTGCTACTGCATCTGCGATCGATCTGCCTCGATAAGCCACGCGCGCGCGACATTTGTGTTTGACGTTATGCGTGCGTTATACGATCTCTTATCTCTCCCCCTCTTATATATTATACTTATATGGCAGAGGATCTACTTAAAAATTTTTACACGCGCTCACCGTGCTCTTGGAATGTTTTCTTTCTCTGTTATATCTATCTTGGTACGTCTATATATATTTCGGCGCCCGATACGGCACGGACTATACACATTCACCAGGACCTCCTCCTCCGCTCAATTCACCTTGAGAGCACCAACTCTCCGTCGACTTTTTTCCCACTCGTAAAAATAGTAGTAGTAGTACTACGCTACGAGCGATTCGTCTCTCTTCACGCTCTCTTCCGCGAGGGCGAAAAACGGTGCCGAAAGAGCTGCGGGATGTTGCCGTTAAAACACTCGCTCCTCCGGCCTTCGCTCGATAGGCATGACGCGAAATTAAAATTGGCCCGCCGCTCGCTGCGCGAAAAGAGCGACTTTGTTACAGCGCAACGCGCCTTGCCAAAGCGGATTTTTACGCAAGTGCCCGAGGGGAGAGGCTCCGAAGCGACTTTATTTTTTCTGCGTTTATTTACTCGCTACATCGCGCAGTAGTGCCTATTACACTGTAGATGAAGACATTCGTATCGCACTACTCTGTAATGATCTAATATTCTGTAATTCTCAACAATTACGCGGTAGGCAAAGACCGTCATCGTGAGGGCACGGATGAAAAAATAAATGTGTATACATAATAATGACGTTTATCTGTCGCAATTTTACTCTCTATATACGGGGAGCGATTTTACTCGAATGGCCGTGAATTACGGTCCCGTGCGTATACGCGTCACCGTTCGCCGCGTATACGCGCGTGCGTGCAAGGTAGTAGGGAGAGAGGAAGTCCAGGTGCGCACACGTTATTGCACACAGGACGCGCAGACGGCGAAGGAAAAAGGCGCACGCGTGCGGCTATCGGCGATTTTTGCACGATATTAATGCAGGATAGTAGCAAGTGATGGTTGGTGCGCCGACTTAATTGAATTGTTATTCAAGGTGCATATAAACTGCTGTTTTTGGGGTAGGAAATCGACTATTTGGCGTTAATTGAAACTAATAATGGATCCTACGGTGGTCTGAATACATTTCAGGCCCTCGATTTCTCTTTGCGTGCAAATTTCTCTAATCTAATATTTAAAAGAATTCGCGGTAGTATATAAGGGATCCTAGAACCTTATCTCGCGCGCTTATTATTCCGCTCGCGTACGGCTTATTAACGGCGGAGAATACACAAGAGAGCCGACTCGTGTGCGGGCCTTTTTTCGCGAAATCGTGGCGCCCGAGTGCCGGTTTATTATATACGCTCGATGTCGTAATGCTTTTCGAAAGGAATGGTTTTGGTTATTCGACACTTGCTACACTTTGTTTCCGCGGACTTTATAGGTGTGTTAAGTATTTTTAGGCATTTGAACGAGAATTTTTCAAACGTTTTATTATTTAGCGAAAACGGTATATTTTGTATATAATGTTTTGTAATGTGAACTTTAGCCAAAGTATATTCATCAAACAGCTGATTCGCACGGAAGTTTATTCTGGGAAAGGCCGGGCGATACGAAAATCACGTCCGCGATGATTACAAATACAGAACAAAAATACACACGGCTAATCAATTGAATATTCGCCATCGGAGCTCGTAATTGAATTTCACAACGCGGACCTTTAAACCTAGTCTAATATCTCCGAGCAGGAATATGAGCATTCAATTCTTTCTCGAAAAATGTATCTTTCTGCATCATCAATCAGACGCACCCACCGGAACCTCTAATGCCCGTTTAAGAGAAAAGTCCTGGAAATCATCGCCGATTAACCTTCGCACGAAAGCGAGAGCAGCCCATATAGGTACGTGTATGTGGCAAGACGGAGAAAATACTTGGATGCGGCCGGTGGGATACAATAGGGTCCGCTGCTGAATATACCTGGCTTCTAAGAAGCGAAATCCGATTTATCTGGGCGGTTCCGATGCGGCGGCGGCGCCTCTGAGGGCCCGAGAGAGGTGTTTACCATTCCGGGCCCGAAATAAGGAAAAAACGCGTGCTGAGAGCCGCTCCGAGGGATAGAGAGCGAACCGCGGGCGCATTCCTCGATCCGGACGTCGCGCGAATTCGAAATGTGCTGTCCGCGCGCCTCGGAATTTTCGGGATTTTTTCACTAATGCCTACGAGCGAAATATGTGTATACATACGTAAGGACACGCAACGTTTGTTAATCATTTCCCGCTGTGATTAATGGCTATAACTTATGAAGATCGTCAGATTTGGGAAACTGCCTCATCATGGTTGAGGAAAGTTTGGGGGTGGACGCTGAAAACTATTATACAAGAGTTACGGTCAACCCTAATTTCGAGGGGTAACAATGCGAATTAGACGGGCTTCGCGGTCAGAGTCCCAGGCCCATTTCGGTGCAGTAACCTTCACGCCCAAATTACGAGAAAATTGTCTTTATCCACGCCAATTATACAACCAAAAATCTCGAAAAAAAAAATTCCTCAAAAATATGTACGACACTTTCCCTCGATATTTCTCACGTGGCAACCGGATACCACACCCCTTCGAATCCCTCGATCATTCCAACCCTCCCCAAGATATATACCCACCCCGTGCAGCGCATTCCTTGCGAACTGGCCCCTCGCAAGCACACATATGAGGCCTATCTTTTCCTCAGCATGTGCGCGCGCGTATGTGTGAGAAAGCGAGTGCGAGTCGTTTTCAGCCGCGAGTCGCGCCGAGGTAACCGGAGCAGATGTCCCGCAAGGACAGTTCCTAGAAAGAACGCGGGGAGGCTGTAGCGACAATGCGGCACGAGGCCTTACGTATTTCTCGGCCTTTCATTACATGGGGCTGCAGCGCGCAAGGGCCTATTCACCAGGCCAGCCTGCTTTTTTACTCCCATTGTCGAGCGAGAGTGTAGTTCCGTTTTATTTCCTTTTTCGGGCCCTCCGGGAATTATTACGAGTTAGGAACGAATTTTGGCTTTATTAACATTACATATTGATCAAAAGCTTTTATATATTATAAGACAGATAGTTTGCTCGTGCGTCTATATCTATACGGTATAGAGTGCTTCATAATCTCGTGCGTAGCTTTCATATGCTTATGATAAGGCGCAATATCAGAAGAGAGCGCTTTAATTCTGTGTGTAGGAATTGAAATCGACTAACCTTATTACGCTATCGCAATGGCAAACACATCGTGTTTTTCGAAGCGACGCGAACCACACGAAATGAGTTATAAAAAGTCGAAACTTGAATTTGTTTTACAAATTAACTCTCCTCTCGAGTACCTACAATGCATATACGAGAGATAGCGCAGAAATAAAAGGAGATTCCGCTAAAGTAGCGCATGCCTAAGGAGAGTGGAAAAATTACAGCGTATATGTGATGTGCATCGCAGACTCTTTGGAGATTTGCAAACCAAACGATATCGCGTATATATAACCGAGCAGCTGTGGCGTCCAAAAGTGTTTAAAGGCTGCCAGAGATTTTCGGTGTATGTGCGCGACCGCGCGAAAAATAATTGATTGGTAGAGGCCAACGTTCTAAACGAGAGCCGAGTTCGCGCGCTCGCGGACGCGTGATAAGATAGCGCGAAAAATGATGGCAGGAAATATATGCGTGAGGGAGCTGTTTAGCGCGTGCGACGAGATACGCGCTTACGTTGTATACCTGCGCGCTCGCAGACTTTGTTCGAAGTTACATTAGAGGATGCGGGTGGACGCTTATAGCAATGTTTTTTTTCAACCGCGAACAGTTAAACTCATTTTATCACGCAATATTTTACCAAACTATATCTTCATGGTTAATTTATGCGGTGCACTCGAGGATTCGCAAAATACTATATGGTAAAAAAGCAAAGTGCTTAGGGACCGCACGTTCTCAGCCTTCTCTAACATACTCATATAGCTGTGTGATAATAATGTTTCGCAAAATTTTTCGTCGGCTCGGCCGCGAGCATGTGTACATCCGGAACGTTAGAAAGTCCCTCGCTTAGACGGTGGCGGCGGCTCGTTAGCGTGGCCTCGGCGCTGCGAGCAGGTCAGCGGCCTCCCCCTTCACGGCCGCCGCCAAACTCTTCTCTAATGCCGAGTGGCCGACCTCCCGTGTGCGTAGGAAAGAGATGGATATCGCGAGCGAGAGAGCGAGGACAAAGCCAACGAAGAAGGCGGGTGTAATGTACGGATCTGGGACGCGCGAATTCGCCGCGTATATATATATATACCGGGTTACGGGACCTCTCTACCCACAGCATTAGCTTTTATAGATTATCTCTGATGTAACATATGCAGTTGAAATTTACCATAGATATCTTATTTACGATTTTGTATACTTTTTATAAGTACAAAAAAATCTCGTTTGTTTCTTATGAATATAACATCACAATCCTTTATCGCTCCAAAAAAAAAAGAAAAAAACGCCGACAATAAGCCCCGCTCAACCATATGTCAGGGGTACGTACATCAACCTCCCTCTATACATATATAAAAAAAAATCTCGCGACGATTCCCCGAAAATCCGTAATGAAGCTTCGAGGTGCTTTCGGTATACGTGCACCAAGCCAGCTCCCGCGACTTTAATGCACCGGCTCCCGAAAGTTTATAAACAGCAGCCTGCACTCGCGCAACACAACAGATGCGCACCCGCAAGCTGCGGGCCCGCAAGAAAAAGAAAAGGAGCGGAGGAAGAAGTAGGCGGCTGCCGCCCAGCTCGCGGACGCGCAACAGGTTGTAACATCTGCTATTCTGTTATTATTATTATATACCCTCGCGTGTGTGTGTGTATGTGGGCCGGCGGCGGAAGGATAGCGCCCCGGCAAAAAGAGAGCGAGCAGGTGGAAAGCGCGATGGCAAATTAGACCGGAGGTGCAGCATGCATGCAAAGCGTCGGGGTCACCCGTTGCGTCTAATTGGCCGGGCGCAGGTGCCCCCACTGACACGAGACAACGACTATTAGCGATTTCGCGCAGCCCTCCTACTTGTTTGTTATTTATTCGATGACTCGTGTCAGAGTGGGTTTAAAGGGAAACTCGTTAGCTTTATGGCGCGTGCCGCTGCTGCTTTCCTCCACAGGAGAGAGGGAGGACTGCTGGTAGCGGCTCGTTGGCCAGCGAGTTTATGGCTCAAAATCAATATTACGAGCGTATTTCAGAGAGCTGCACTGACCTGCAGAGGAGGGCCGTAATGCCTTTTGTAATGCCGGAGCGCAAAATGCCACGTATATTGCCGCTTTTAGTGGGCAATTTTCAGCTCGACAGGTGTCTTTCGCACTTTCTATATATTTCAAACGATATTTGAGTACCTTATTCATACATGAAAATCAATAATCGATATAGGTATAAACAACTATTAGAGCATTCACCGGCTATCCAGGAGAAAACTTGAAAAGCCATCCCCGAAAAAAAAGCTGCAAGTCATCAAGGCCAAGAGCAGGCGCAACAAGTTACCTATATCCACGCGCGCGCAACAAGTAGCCGGTCGACAACCACACACGCGCACATGCGAGAAAACCCTCCCGCTCGTCGATTTTGTCACGCAACAACCCATATATACTTTTCTCTCATTCTCGCCTAATACAGGCGTCGCCCATTTCCTTGCGGCGCAGCTGTCGCGAGTACGACCCTCGGTACCACCTGGCCCCCTCTCACCTGCGCTCTCTCTCTCTCTTGCCCCTTTCGTATATGTGTTGCGTGTACGTACGCGTGCTAGACTCTTACCGGCGCGGCAGCCGGCCGATTAAGCGATTCCGATCTGCAATTTCCGCGAGGGTCGCAAAAAGTGCACTCGCGGAAATTTCTACGTCTTTTCTTTCGAATTCGCGGTGCACTTGTTTTTTACCATCATGGTACACGCGCCATGTGTGCCTATAGGTATTATGCGTGGAAGAGAGCGCAGGTGTTGTTGGGTTCAGACGGCTCGCTTTCCGTCGTCACCGGGAAAGATGGAACGGCGGATTAAGTAGTCGAGGCGTCTTTGATGACTTCTAGGCTATTAGTTCGATAGCGCGACGACGAGAGAGACATATGTGCCAGGTGAGAGAAGGACAGAGAGGACGAGCGGTCGAAGGAGGCGTTTCCTGTCCCCTTCTTTTTTTTTATTCGTTAGATTATGTGTGCTGACTACCTAACGCGACGTAACCGAATTCTAAATTATCACGTGCGTAGATATACTTAGAGGGATTACTCTCCAAGTGCAACCCTTTTTTACAGTTGACATAGCTAATTCAAACTTGGCGGTTTTATTTTCCCAACTGTCCGATGAAACGTCTAAACAGAAGATTACTATGCTGGAAGAATTGTAGGTATAATTTAAGGATTATAGAGAATTGGTGTAAAATAAAAGACTATAGAGACGCTCAAGTGAGAGAGCCCGAAAGTCAAAGAGAGAGAGAGAGAGGGAGAGAGAGTCGTGGCCTCGCACGCGTGTCCCCTTCAGTCGTCATCGCCGGCTGCCGCGGTGGCACACACTGACAGCACACCATACGCGCCTCTCTTTCACTCGGCGCCTCTCTATACAACGTGCGCGTGTGCTATCATCAGAGGCGACACTCTTATCTGCCTGTCGCTGGCCGCTTCTAGTTTTTCTTCGAGCTTACATGCAGAGACCCATAACCCTTTTTCACGCCCTGCGCGTACATGTACACAGGCCGACCTTCGGTTATTCCAGGCCTCGTGGCTTTTCGATCATTTAACTATATAAAATATGTAGATGTATTTTTCAGATAAGATAAGAGCTGTATAAGCGCGCACAGGCGTTAAATTTGAGCAATAAACATCGGTTCTCACGATCGAGCAGTGGCTTTAATGCTCCCGCGAGTCTAAACAATCCGTGTGCCTCCGCGTCGCGGCAATAAATCATTCGCCGATCAAATTCCAAAGGCCCCCGCGCGCCGAAAGTCTTTCAGCCTCGCGTCGCGCGCGCAAAAATCGAGTGCGTTCTCTCCCCCTTTGGCATTCCTTTCTCGGCACCTTCTTTCTTTCGGAGCCGCCGAGCTCGAACAACGCTCCGACCATATACTGCAACTATACCTACACATCGTATATGCACATAAACTAGAAAGCAGACCTTATCTATCAATTATCTCTCGTTACGACATATACGCGTGCCTCCATGCAAATTTGCGTAAACAAACGTCCCCATCGCGCTCCACTTAGCCCCATTGTCGCCGATTCATTCTCTGTCTTTCGCGAAGCCGCATTTATCTAGCCTCTTTCTCCGTCTTGCGCGAACTGGAGGCGACGACGGCGGCGGTATAGTGGCGACGCTCGGCTCCTGAAATAGTTCCACGCGGAGCTGCGTCATCGCCGGCGTGTATACGACCGATTAGAATCCCGCGCCACTTACACGCACGCTCATATAATATATATATATAACGGTGCGAGTGTATTTGTTTACGGCGGTGTGCGTGCGAGCCGCGAATCAAACGGACGATCGGCTCTATATCGGAATTGCAGATGCGCCTGCGGACGGGCAGCTGCGCGAGTTTCGCGGGCGCGCGTCAAGTAGGCTTTCGATGACCATGTCACGTGATCTTTTTTTGTGCTTTTTCGAGTCTTTTCTTGATTTGAGGTTGCGTTGTAATGGAATTAACAGCGCCGTATGAAATTATATACGCCGGACAATTATGTTAATGAAAGATAATCTTGCGGCTTTGTTGAGCGTATATAATGAAATACGATGCGCGCCTGCGAACTTTAAACGAATTAATTGTATATTTGGGCACATCGCCACTTACTTGATAAATTCTTAATGAAATTCAGAAGGCGGCGGCCACGTCTTTGCCGGGGTCCGAAATCATAGCGAAAATAGCCATATCTCTCTCGCTGCCTCGAAATCTCTCCTCCTCTCCCTCTCCTGCGCCAAAAAAACGTTTTCTCCGGGCTATGCGAAAAAGAGCCGCTATCTATTATTCGAGATTCCGCTTTATCTCACTTTTCGATTAGACTAGACTAAGCGCGCATTGAAAAAAGGGAAATTTGCGCACACCGTTATCTCTCTTAGTTATAAACAATGCACGAGAGTCTCTCCTCTTGCGGAATACAGAACGAGAGAGACGACGATTCGGCCGACCGACTTATTCAGATTCAGCAGCTACGAGCGCACATAGCAAGCGAGCTACACGCGCCGGACGAGCGGCTGACCTCGCCGGACGGGGGGCTGGATACATGTATAATATGCGTATATCGCCGCTGGTGCTTTGCATGTAGTTCGCGCATTGCGAATATGCTTGAAAGATGCATGAACCTTACGCAATTACCTAGATTACACGTACGATGCGATGCCTATACAAGGGTTTCTCGGGAATTGAAGGCACACGTGGCTCAATGGATTTGTACAATATGCTTTTTCGAGGAGTTATCAAGTGCGGTTTCGCAAAACGGTACTCTGCGCGTGAAAAGAGCATATTTGGCGGAAGTTTGGCATTGTAATTTTTTTCAGAGATAGTTGCTGCTAGAGCTCAAAAGTTTCGAGGTTAGGAGGAAGCATGGTGTGTTAACCTAACCACAAACTAGCCGGAGAGAGGAATAACTCTCAGCGAACACGTGGTGAACGTTATCTCTCGTATATTTGCTAACTTTCTATATAAATATTATATTCTCTTAGTTAAACATGATAATGGGTTATACGCGATTGTTCTTAATACTAACCGGCTCTCGCGAGAGAAGAAACTTTTCAACAATGAAAGACTACTTCTCTTCTATTACGTATTCATCGAAAACTATAGAGTTTATCTAATCGCTCAAAAGTTTAAAGGTCGTGCTAAAGATTTATCGAACTCATTTTTCATGAATGAAATAGATCGGAGCCGCAATGACTTTTCAAGCAGTTCCCACGTTCCTTTTCAATGGACTTGCGCACACGCACGCGGATATTGGACTTTGAAATCAGCATTTACTACAGTCACCTGGGTACGAGCTGCATTGATAAGCTGCCGGGGGCTGAAGGTGTGCGCGCACGCGTAAATTCATTCATGCACTCCCAGGAGAGGCAGAAAGAGAACTACAATGACAAGCGCCGGCGACGATGAGAAACGCGCTATTTTTAGGACTAGATTGATCAGTGGACGCCTGGAGGGGGGTACGTTTCGCTTATGCAATTTTTTTTTGCATATTCATTCATCAACCAAAGTTGCTAAGTATTGTGATGCTCGTGCTGTGTAAAACCAGAGTAACGAGTTTGTAGACGTCGTTTGGAAAGCTGCCAATGTTATGAGAAACGAGTAGTTCGGAAAGGTCGTTAAATAGAATGTATTTGAAAACATTCATTGTTAATGATATGGTCATCATGCAAGGGGCTTTCTCAATGTGTTCTTACGAGCACATCAAGTTCTTTTTTTTCTTGTGAGACTAAATTTAATTAGATGTGCTCCACTTTTAAACTATTTATAGATGCTTTTTAGACAATTTATTGGACTAGAGCACATTTTTTTTATTCGCGAACGTGATATTTAATTTTAGATTCCTTTGAATTTGTATACACAAAATTTATCGTAAAATTAATTAGATGAAGATATCTATTCAAGGATAAAATTCTTGCGACAAAATTATGCTACCTCTAAAAAAAAAAAAAAAAAAAAAATAGGGAACGTTGACCGAGCTATCACTCTTGTGACATCTCTATCGATTTCCCCTTAAAAAAAGAACCGTTTCGGGAACGCATAGATCCATCAACCCTATCATCCACACACATGCTACTAGTGAAGACTGGTAGTACAACTCACCCAGAGGTCGTCGAGCGTGATGGAGTTGTCGGTGTAGAAGACGAGGAGTTCAGCCGAGAGCGGGTTCGGCTCCCTGAGCTTCGACGCGAGCAGCAGGCAGGTGGTGCCGAGTAGCTGGAGCTGGGACTTGCCGATCGGGCAGATGCTGAGGAACCTGTCCATGTAGTTCATCGACAGCGGAAACACCTCCTCCTGGCACTTTTGTTCCTCGCTTACCTGGCAAGCGCGCGAGAAAAAGAAAAGAAGGCTCTTGTATTGGGCTCAAGCTCGACATATGCCGGCGCGCACAGGAAGCGGACCAGCCGCACTCCTACGTACGTATGTAGCTCGAGAAAAATCATGCGTGCGAGAGAGGAAGGAAGGAAGGAAGGAGTAGTGCAAGCGCTTCCTCTCGGAATGAATGCGTAAGTGCGCAATGCTGCCGCCGCTGCGTTTTTGGTATTGTTTCGACGCGTATGTACCCTTACAGCGCTCTTTTGCGGGCTTTTAAAGGCCGATTGTTGTTGTTGCGTGCCTGTGTTTGAGGCCCATTGTGTTTTATGAGAATTAAAGGGACGGATGTTGTGTTGTGACGGCCTTTGCTGCGGATGTTAACTTTTATTTTTTATATTAATGCTAATTAACTGTGTGCTTTAATGCAGCTCTATTTTCGTAAACGAGCTAGTTTTAACTTAGTAGGGACAATTTTACTGATTACGGGAGACTGGGAATAAGAAAAAATGGCCGTAGCGCACACGCTCTGAGGCTTTCAAAATGGCAAACCAGTATTTTGAAATTTAAATGCCAACTTCATACTCTCGCCTTTCGGCATTTCCAACAATTTTAAACAATCCGATCTCCGATTCGGCCGAGAGATAAGGGGAAAGAGAAAAAATGAAACGACTGAGCCTCCGCCTAAATCTCCTTTGCCGGGAGACGGCCAATCGAGTTATCGTATAGACACACACACACATGCGCGTGCGACTATCTCCGTCTCGCGCGCATCCTTCTCCAGTGTATATTTCGGTCTCACTCGCTCGGCCGCTCGCTCACGCGCAGGCACGTCAAGGTCACTCTTACAAACGCCCTATGTAATTACTCGAGGCTCTCTCTCTTTCGCCGCGGTTGTATGAGTTGCGTAAACGCGAATTTTGGCAAGGAGATGCGCGTATATTCGCGTCGTTTGGTTGTATAAAAGGAAGAGTGGGAGGTTCCAGAAGTTAGTTGTTGGTCTTTGCTTTTTAAAATCGTGCGATTACTTTTTTTTCTTCGTATGCGTATCGAGGCGAATTTTGAAAACTGGTTTTGTCGAAAAGTATAAATGCGCTGCTGCGATTGATCGGAGTTTATTTCACGGATCTTGTTGTTTAATTGTGTAACTATAGTTAAACGATGGACAAATTTTGGATTAATTATTCTACTCAAGTTTGATTAGTAGCCATGATTACTCAAAATTTGTATTCAGCGAATGAAAGAAAAAAGTTCCCGATTCCACGAAAAATCTTCACTTGAACGCGAACTCTTTTGACAAATTCCGCTCAATGAATTCAACTCTCATTCGTGCCCCGCGGCTATCAGCTAGATAACAGTAACGTAATTTTAGCTAAATATACGCGGCGTATTTCGGAGTGTGAGAAAAAAATATCGGGACACAAAACCCACGCGCAAACGCAACTCTGCGAAAAAAATGAGCTAGAGAGAAAGAGAGAGAGAGGGGGGGGGGCAACAAGTGGAGATAAAGTGAGAAAGGCTTTTTCGAAGCGATAAAACAAGACGGGTATATATGGTGTAATTTCCGCAAGGCGCATCCACTATATGTATTATATACACATATACGAAAAAGCTCTTGCATCGGTTCTCCTCCTTCCCTTCTCTCAGATTCGAATTCATTTAAACTCCGCGAATCGAACGGGTCGAATTAATTCTCCGGTCCCCACCATCTACACACTCGCTTCGCTTCTCTACGCCCGACTCCACTCTGGGCGGAAAAGTTTTTAACGGACGACAATGTATATACAAACGCGGAATTTGAGGAATAGACATAAGGAAAGAACACCTGTTTAGAGCGACTGTACAGCACAGCGGAAAAAAAAAGTTTGAGAAGACGCGCACGTATTATATCTATAATCCGGTTTTTCTATGCAAAACAAAGAGAGGTGCGCGAGATCCCCGTGAATGACAGTCTGCGGATGGAAAAAGGAGAGAAAAAAGAACGCGAGCGATCGTACGTACACGCATACTCCGCATATACACGTGTACATACGCGGCGCGATTCTCTCTCACTCTCTTATTCGCTCGCTCGCCGCTCGCGTAACCGGGGTTCAATAGCCTCGGGGACACTTCGTAATCATCCTTTCTTGCACACGCGCTACGTACGTTCCTACGTAAGTACGTACTATAGGCTACGTCGTCGTCCTGGCGATGCGACTACAAAAGCGCGAGGCGCCGAGAGGTCGTCGTCATACCACACAGGCACGCACACATACATGCCTATATACACACACACGAGCGAGGATGACACGATCGCCGAGAGGCTATTATTGTTCGGCGATTCGACAAATTTAAAAGCCGCGCGTGGCGGCATTGCGAAATTTAAATGTCCACCGAGTAGTAAAGCCGAGAGGGAGAGAGAGAATATATTTCGCGCGTTGTGTACGAGTATGTGTGGATGCGGTGTACGTTTAAAAAAAGAGCGAGGAGGAGGATAAAAAGGAAGGCGAAAGTTAAAAATATGTATACGCTCGCGGAGTGTGGGATGGGCGCGGGATGACGTAACTCGATAAGAAAACCCACGCCCTTTCGCGAATTTAGCCAGACTTTTAACCGTCCCCGCGGTCGCCGGAAAAAAGCACTGCGAGCTGCACACGCCCCACGTGTACCGGGAAAGCTGCCGAAAACAGTGGAGCAGCGGAGCTTTTCCATCAGTTTGAAACTCTGTTTCTTTGCTCTTTTTCTCTTTAAAGGGGCGTGTGCTCATTAACGAGTGAAATTATAATCCAGGTTGCGGTGGACGGGTTGCTCGCTCGTCCTCTACCTAGTCTTTTTTCATAATTCCGAGTAGACACGGCCGGCCGAGCGTGCGATCAGAGGCGCTGGCAGGAAACCCGATTATTTATACATTAAAGCTCGGAATTTCATTTCAATGAATTACACGCGTTCTCGATCGTCTCGCTATATACAGCATTACCCTCGGCTTCGCCAATAAAAGTACGAGTTGAATGAAAAAAAAAAAAAAAGATTTGAAAGCCAGTTGGAAGTTGGCATTCCAATGGGAGCAGTTATAACGCAGCAGTGGCAGTTGGCGCATGTTATCGGGGGATATGCTCCGATTTGAAAATTTAGGAAGACTCGTTGGCGTAGTGTCTCACCTCGAGCATCCACCCGGCGACAACCCTGCGCATGAGGGGCGTGATAGACCTCTGCACGCAGCCGAAGTAGGAGGTCGAGGGGGTGTAGCGCTCCTCGCTCTTGAGCAGGTTCTGCAGCATCCTCTCGTCGGCGAGGAGGACTGGGTCCGCGTATGCCTGGGACGCCGCCGGCGCCGTCGTCTCGCAGCACAGCAGATCCATCCTTCCTATCGTCGTCTGCCTCTGGCTCCCCTTTGCGCACTAAACACGTGCCGCGATAGGCCTGCTGGCGAGTCTATGCGGATCGTCTTCTCTCCACGTGGCGCGACACTTTATGGCACACTCTCGTACGCGCTTTCTCGACTATTTTTTCTTCTTTACTTTAATATACTTTGGGATTTATTAAACACTCTCTTTCGCTCTGGTGACACAACACTTTTTCTCCAGTCGTCCCACTCCTTCTCTGTCTCTCTGTGCTTCTGCTCGTCGGTGTGAGTGTGTGTGTGTGTGGGTGTGTGTGTCGTGTGTGTATCTCTGGCGAACGCGTGTATGGATAAAAGAATCGTTCACGCACTGCGGGAAGAATTGCTTCGTCCTCACCAGAGGCTACCGCACCGACGGCACACGAGGACAGGGGAGGGAGGAGGGGAGAAGGAGTGTATTATCGCTTCTTCAGCGATAATGGGACAATGCAAATTGTTCGACGGTGGCGGGCGGGGGAGGCGGGAAGGCGGCGCGACGACTCACAGCTCTTCTCCGTGGTAGGCGCGTGTACGTCTGCTCGCTCTCCTCCAAGTTCGTCGTGCGTGTGTCGTCGTCGTTTGCTGCCCGCGATCGTCGACCCGACACTGGCGGCTTACCAGGTCAGAATGCCGGCAGCGCCGGCGCGACGAGAGGCTCGCTCTCTGCCGCATGTGTGACCGGAGTGGGGGAAGGGAGCGAGACTCGAGAGAGAGAGACAGAGTAGGTGGAAATAGCGAGCGTGTGCGGATTTCGCCGCTGCGCGGCGCGCGACGACAGATTAGTGAGGGAAGGTTGGAGGGGGGACGGGGGTTGGGAGTTCGGGACGGTCGCGCAAGAGCGCAACATTGCTGCCTCAGAGACAGCCCGGACGCCGGCGGGGCAGCATCGGGCTCTCAAGGCATCGTAGGGGGTTCCCCGCAGCATGTCGCGTCAACGAATCGATAGATCGCTTAGAAATCGTCCAAGTTGAAAAATTCATTTTGGAGCGAGGAAAGGTTGTACTTTTCGGGAAAGCGCTTGACGGCTAGGTAGGGATTGTTATATCGGGTGCTAAATATCAATTTTATACAAATTGATCGCAAATACTTTGATCACACAAAACAGATGTTTATAATGTATAACTATTGAATACACAGAAAACCATTTGCCCAATAATATTTCCAAAGTATCAAATTAATTAAATAAAAAAAGAAAAATATAGTATAAATAACTATATTTAAAATTGTTAATAACATAATTAATAACAAGGAAAGAGATTAGATTTACAAGAGGATTTATGCGTTTGCCATTGACAATGATAATAACTATACAATGGAATTTTTCTTACACGCTGCTACGTTATTTATATCATTTTTTTTTTTTTTTTCAAAATTATGACCGTTTCCTTTAGTTTTATCTAAAACCAGAACCCGCATTTCTGATTTTTTCCTTGTACCGACAATCAATTGCGGGTATGGGATTTACTTTGTTCTTGAATTTTTTTTAAATGCACACGTGATGCGCTAAAAATACACAAAAATAACTTTACACATTTTAAAGCCAATTTTATGTATCGTTTCATGAATTTTTTTTTTTAAAGGAACGTTTACGTTTACGTGCACTCACAGTGATGTGCAAAGTGATTTTCTTCGAATAGCTTAAATACATGAAAAAAAAGCTAGTGATATTTTCGCTTCTTTTTTAAATTAATTTAGGCTATTTATACTTTTTAAAACTTTGATCTTGTTTCAATTCAAAATTACATATATTTGAGCGTTCAAAAATTGCTTCTGCTTGAAATAACTGATAAATTTACATCTCCATATCTACAATGTCAATTTTACACTAATATATCAAAAATTATATTTTTAAATAAAAGTGTAAACTCATTAATTGAACATTTCCTCGCTACTTTTCAAGGTTTTTAAAGTCACGTGTCATTAAAAACATTAATATTGTAATAGATCGAAATGATTATTTGAAAAAAAAGTTTGAAATGAAAAAACTTGCTACTTTTAATTGGAATTAATAATATGAAAAATTTAATTCAATGAACATACTGCGTAACTGAAGAAGTACTAATTATACGCCTAATAGTTATAAAAATATCCTACTAACACAGTGCACTTATTTTTCTACTATTTAATAATTAGCCCATTGAATAAATAATTTACAGCTTTCCACTCTTAAGCACATTTCCGCTTATATTAATTTGCAACCGCAGACACCGCATCCACCATTTGTTCCCCTCCCAGACAAGCGCATTACATTTATTCATCATCATATTTCACACTTTCCTGGCACAATTAGCGAGGAAAAAATCGCCGACAACGTGCCACGTACCGCACGTGGCACTCGTCGGCTCATTCTACGGCCCTGCGCGCTCTAATATTCGGTGAAGTTCGGCAGCGCTCGCCTGCGGTCGCATGAATATATATATATATACACACATATATATATAGTACTTCTCTTCTTGCTCGCGCACACATTCGCATATTATACGCAAAGGATATTTCGCGAGCCATAGGGAAGTGCGCGCGCGACGGTTGCTGCGATCTGCATACTTCCGATGATTGCTTTTCGTTATCACCGCGCCTGGGACCTTTGAACGTGCGGCTTAGCACGATGGAATGTCTCGGCGTAGAGGTAGTTAATTTTGTATAAGAGTGGAGAGCGAGTTTATCTGGCCGTGAAATGACAATATCGAAATCTCATTTGGCCGCGCGCTTGTGTGGTTCAAGGTGATCCTCGCAACCGACACTGCCGGTTATTATGTCGTGGAGTAGAGGGAGGAACCTGGTGTCCGAGGTATACCTGAACCGATCGAAAATTTAGTCATTAATGACGATACAATTATATAATTATAGAGTTCAGTTAAGTAAAAATGAAAAATTAAACCGAAATCACAGTAATTTATAACAATATAGAAAGAATCTGTATTTATGTGTTACACAATGCTTCTCTTGGAAGCGAAATATTAAAAAAAACCTTTTGAACGATAAAATTTATTCTAAATTTCCTCTAAACGAAATAAGCGGGACTTTCGCAAACCCACATATGTTTTATACTTATATAATTGACTGGAGGCTAATAAATTAAGATCCCCGATAAAATCTGCACTTGAAGAGCCGACGTCGTGGCAAACGGAGAAACGGCGAATTAAAAGCGGCCTCTCCTGTCCCGCATCCGAGTATATACAGCGCGAGGGGGAAACCTCGCGTACCTACTTGTGTATATATATATACATGTTGTGTATACGCGAGGGGCCACGAAGGAAAATTGCATGTGTACCTGCGCAAGAGCAATGCGTTTAATAATAACGTATTTGCGTTGCTGAACGCTCAAACGAGCTGATTTGCTATACCGGTTGCCAGTTGTCGGGCATTTGCAAGTAATGTGTGATTTATGGGCGGAGGGTTAAAAGTGTATACTAATCGTCATAATGTTATGCGCCTCTCGGTAATTGTACAAGCAATTGAAATTGTTATGTAATTTGTTGGGGTAACAATACTCGTGTTGCGCTTGGATGTATAATGGATCTTGCGCAATAACAACGTTTCAGGAAATTGCTGTATTATTATAAACTGTCTTTAACTTTGATTTCCTTAGAAAATAATAATACGAATCCAAGTGTAGCCGCCATCACCTTTTCGAATATAACGGTTCGATTATTTTTGTAAACACGTGAATTTAGCGAACTCGAGTTAACTGCTGTTCCTAATTAGATTACTTCGTTTTAACAGATTTAAAATAAAATAAACAGCTAGTTCAAAGGAATGATGATACTTTGCTTAGGATTGGCTTATACGTATGCAAAAAATCATGTATGCAAACGCAGTCACGAATATAAATCGAAGACTTTGAAAAAGCCAGTAACAATAAGATGATAAAAAATGACGTCCTCATAAAACGTAAAACGTAATAACAGTCTATTTTTAGCAGCCAAATATACATATTACGATAGTACATTGCAGGAGAGAAGCCGCAACGAAATTCAGTCGACGGAATCCGTCATAGCCGTCAAACGCAAACGAGTGTATTCCCGGAGCGGTAGCGCAGAATCAGCGGCGCAATGCATTTAATAAACGCATTTACGTCATTAAGAGTTCAAACGAACCGATTTGCCGCGCTCCCGTATTATGCGCAACATACGCTCCCCTCGTCCCTTGCACACATACACACGCGCACTCGTCGTAGTAGCACGTAATAGTAGTAGTATATAGCTCGAGTGAGTGAGCACGACGTCGCGGCGGTGGTCACTCATCCGACGACTACTACCACTACCATCACTACTATATATTGGAGTGAGGTCACGTTCTTTTGCGCTCGTCGAGCGATTTTTCAAGGCCTCCGCGCTGATTTTCCGGCATGATGACACGCCGCACCGATCGCGCCGGAGGTTTTGCCTATTATATACGAAAACTGTATACGCCGGTGGTAGGTACAGTGCGCGCTGAGAATTAAGCGGAGGAGCTTTCTCGCACGTAGAGCGCGGCGGAGAAAAACGCGCGAGAGGACGTCGATCTGCTTCGAAGGACGGCCGAGACGGCGCGGCAAAACATTTTACGAGGATGGGCAAGAACAATCGCGCGATCCGCAGACTGCGAAGAAGGCTATCGACTTCGTTAGGTATGTCGGATCTAGATATATATAGGTAGGCAGGGGGGAAAGAAAGTAACAACGAAAACGGATTTCTATTTCAGCGGAATTGGATTGCCGAGATTTTTTGCTGTATTTTATACGAGCAATAAGGAATGATTGTGCAGAAGCTGGATGGTTTCCTGGTTCGTTTGAGAAATATTAAAGCTATAATATGTTATGCAATTCCGTTCTATATGATTTAAAAAAGATTTCAACTTAAGCTATCTATGCGTCGTCCACTGCCAAAGGGAATTTCCTCGTAGCATAATTTTCTATCCTCTGGTATTATATATGCACAATGATAACATCACTCATTAACGACTGCAATTAAATATCATAAAATTATAATACCCGGTTGCTGTGCAGCGTTTGCAAAGTGTGTGTATAATTCAGAATTGCCTTGTTATGAAATTTTCTCGCAGGTTTATGTTAAATAAAGATTAAAAAAATTTCTGGGAAACAGAGCGTTACTTATACTCGAAAATTTACTCAAGTGTATTATATTTTCTGCTGCAATGTCACAAATGATTGAGGTCGTATGGCATTAGCTTAACGAAAATAACATATGTGGCTATAGTAAACAAATTTAATGAAATTCCTTTCAAGTTACGTACAAATTTTATTTGTGTAATATAGTCTATAATGATTATGAAGTTCGATAACTTAATTAATTATTTTTGTCATAATTATTTGGATGTCAGTTTTCCTTTTATACGCTTATTTAGTGTCTATTTATACTATGCATAAACATAAACACTCGCGTTAACATTACCTCTAATCGGCTACGAACTTTCTGTAACCTTAGACGGGTTTCTGCTTTTTTTTTAAATTTTGTTTTGGATTTTCAGGGCAGAATAACGACAAATTTTGTTTTCATAAAAACTATTTATTTATATTCTCATTTTTCTAAATATTAAACTTAATTCATTCTCGCAAGAAAAAAAGATCAATTCAAATTACTGGAATCTTTATTATATCTATACACTAATTCTATAGCATCTACTTATTTCTTCATAAATTTCGAGTGAACAGTAACCATTATTCTATATTAACAATATGGTTCGTTTTCTTCGGGTTTTCAAACTTGCTTGTAACAATGCCAGAGCTGCTACAACTTCAAAGCTACATCAGATAACCTCGACGAAAATACTTTATCTTCAACGTGAAGGAGGCATTCAGATAAAAACTCTGAAATCTATTCAACTTTCAGCTCGAAACTGCGCATTCAATCGCAAATACCAGAGCAAATATTGAAGTAAATCGTTCTCATAATATGTCAGCATCCAGATCAATTCCCATAACACTTTGTCAGAAATGATGCTATAAATACATATATTACTATACACATGGGGATATACAGCCGAGCGTACAACATCATCATCGGCAGCGTCATCGGCGTCGGCGGTCCGCGCTAATTCGTAATCTGCGGCGTGCGATAACCGCTTCTGTATACACACATACACGCTCAGCCCGGAGTAGCAACAGCAGTGGCTAGAGACCGCTGCCACTACTCGACTAGCAACATGGAGACGTCGCCGGGTGCAAATCCACGAGAACGGGAGAGAGAGAGAGAGAAAGAGGCGGCACAAGCGCTCTTGATAAGTGCCTCTAGTATAGAGCGAAGCGAAAAAAGCCACGTGTGCGGTGCTGCAGTACTCATGCGGGCGGGCGAATGATTCGTCGACCTCTCTCTCTCTCCGAGCTGGCGAAAAAGCGAGCGAAGCCCGTTTTTGCGATACATCGGGGGCGTGAGATAAATCGGTGTGGCGAGCGTTTTTATTTTCCTTGCGGGCGGATTGACGTGCGAGTGCGAAAAAAACGCTGTGTGATATGGTTGTCGGATTTGGCACGAGGATGATGATGATTATGGTGCGTCAATTGGGGTGGCTCGACGCGCGAGATTAGCCTCTATCGCGCGCGCCGGCTAACTATTTGTCGTCGGTGAGTCAGAACGGCCTGATGCTCTGCTTTGAAGTCCATAAGAGCATTTGAAGTTTCAACGCGACGCTGTTATTCGCGTACACCATAATTTATACAGGAAAGAGAATGGAAAATAACATTTGATTTCCTGTTTAAAATATATAAACTTTATGACATTGTTTACTTAATTGCGTCCACTTTGAATGAAATAGAATGTTTGATAATTTAAGTCTTTCCATACCCCATATACCCTTAGGTAACGAAAGTATATAACAATATCCATTACTCGGCCTTTTCTCATACATCTGCGAAAGGAAGTGGACTTTTTTCGTCGCCTATACTTATATAAACCTGAAGTTCTCCCCGGCTAGCCACATTCCGCGGACACTGAATGATCAGCTCAAGCCGCAGAGCGAAACTTCATCTCTGGCTTCGCGCGGCACATAACGAAGCTTCTTCGTTCGCCGCAAGTATTTAAAAGCCCTCGCGCAATAAGGGACCACCTCCGCGCGATACCGCGAAACGCAGGCATATATACCTCGCTGCAGCCGCATAATGCGAAATCGGCATCTTCCTCTGTCTCTCTCCGCAGGAATTCGGCCGATCGCTTAGTAGTGCCTCCTTCCCTCTCTCTCTGCTCTCGGGGCAAAAAGCCCTGGTGCAGAGCTCAATTCGCGAAGCGCGAGAGAGGGAGGAGACGAGCGATCCTCTATATTTGGTCATGCGAGTGCTAGGCCCTCAAGGGTGGGAACGCGGAGATGCGCCGGGAAAGAGAGAGTAAGAGAGAGAGGAAGGAGAAAGAGAGAAAGACTCTCTCTTGCTTGCTCGCTCGCTCGCTCGGCGGCGACGGGGAGGACGGGAGCAAAGGTTCTTTGTGACACGCGGTCGCGATGCAGCCATTCCGCGGGGGCTTTCTCACGCTCGCGACAGCCGGCGCGAGATTCGGCGCTGATGATGGCGGAGCTTGCGAGAGAGGGAGTAGACTCGCACGTCAAACTTTCGTATAGATAACTCCTGGAATTAGGAGATAGAGCTCCTTTGCTAGTGATAAACGAATAGGTTCTCTCTTATTGTTTTGTAGAATAGAATAAATATATAAAGTTGATTGCATATAAGGAAATTTCATTTTATATACATACAATTTCTCACTTTTGAATACGTGAGAAAAGTTGAATACATAGAGTTTGATTAGAATCTGACAGGTCAGTGAACCATTGTGAATTCGGAAAGGTCAATGTATCGTAATATAAACTTTATTTCGGAAGCTTGATTCACGTCAATATTTTGATACCTCTCAAATGTATACACGAGAATAAATTCAATAATTATACGTGAAAATATTTTTTTTAACGATGCCACAAAAAATAA
Organism: Torymus auratus; assembly: GCA_900474315.1. Taxonomy (NCBI): domain Eukaryota; kingdom Metazoa; phylum Arthropoda; class Insecta; order Hymenoptera; family Torymidae; genus Torymus; species Torymus auratus. Next base: position 2,858 of record UXGD01000568.1, on the reverse strand, counting down.
ATAATGTATTTTACACAACAATGTATAACAACATTTACGTGAATTTTCGACTATTCTAGATTTTTCAGAATACACGGTATATTCATACAGGAATTTTTCAAATCTGTACAACTTTAATCATTACCTTCGAAGGGCAACACACGCGTGATGCCTAATCATCCCGTTCGCCGACCATAAATCAATAACTTTCGAGGAATGCCCATTAAAAAAATTCCCAAAATTTCAAACACTCTCGCCGAGGCCTCTCGAAAGCTATATCCACAACGTATACAGCGCTGCACGTTCGCGAAAAAATTTCAGTCGTCGGTGGTGGCGCAGTTGGAACGCGTTTTTAAAAAGCTTCGAAAAAACCGCTCGCCCGAAAAATTGCACACACGTGTAGTTTGTTTTGCGCCCGAGCACCTGTATATTATAACCATTCGCTAAGTCGGAACTACACGTTTTGCCACGTAACGACTCCTCCGCGAGAGGAATTCTAAAGGCGAAATGAGAGAGGAGCATAAAGAAAGTCGAGAGTCCGAAATTCGGGTGTTTCCGCGGCATAAATTACGAAGCCGACGTAACCGGGGCACTATATTCGTTTTTAATATTCACTTGGGCCCCAGGAGCGCGGCATACCACCTACCTTACACGATCGTTTTCGGCGAGCCGGCCCTTCACCTCCGTCCGAGTTTGAGACGACTATAGTCTATAGGTATATAATAACTATACACATATGCGGCAAAGGTGTGCAGAAAGTTGCCGAGTTCGCGCGTGGTATAATTAAATATTTATGAACGCGGAGTTCATTAACAGATAATATCGCGAGCAGCCATGTGCGCACGCGGTTCTATGCTGTATAGGTACGTATACGCGCGTTCGAGTGCTGTACTTTTATAGTCAGTGAGTTTGAAAAAAGAACAATTTTTGCGTAATTTTTTCATGCGCTCTAAATTTAGCTCGCTTCTAGATTCAGGGAGATACTGTTGTCTATCAAATTTATTTTTAGCTGGTATTTCTGGATTTTGGTTGCACGACAATCCAAGTTATTTCGGGTTTCAACTATATACAGTTGAAGAGGAAAATCAAGTAAATTACAAGTTCTATATAAGATATAAATTCTTACGTGTTCGTAAAAAATATTTAGAGTTTTAGAAATCGCTACATGAAATGTAATTGTTTATAATAATTTATTGCACGCTGAAGGTACACGAAGAAGCGCGAAGAGACGGGGAGAAAGAGAAAGAGCGCCAGCATCGAAATTACATGTATAACGCACACCAGCGGCAACCCTATGGCATTTCTCTACGAGAGCGAACGGACCGAGTGCCTCTTTCTCTCTTTCGCTCGCACACAGCAGCTCGTTCGCTCGGCGCGATACACATTTGCGGCTCGCCGATAATTAGAGAGCCGGCAGGTGAACGCGCGGGCAGGAAAATTCAGCCGTATGGTATATGTATACTTTGGCTGGGCAACAGCCATTTTCTATTTAGCCGAGGCGTGTTTCGGCTGTTAAGGGCAAAAATAACAGGCTCAAGTATTTTTTAAGGAGCCATAGCCTGCGTGGAGTTGCAGGTGCACGGAGCGCCGGCGCAGAAACAACGCTACGATATATATCTTGGACCCCTTGCTTGACACGGCTCAGTCATTCGATGTATTGTCATTCTACATATTCCATTTTACAATAAAATTGTGCTATTTTTATATTTGAAAATTCTTTACAAAAATTAGTCTATAAGGTTTTGTTTCACTTGGTTATAGTTGGTTTTTATATCAATGAAACTATTTTTTTTTGATTTGTTATAATATTGAGCAATATTTACTTACATTCAAGAAATGATTTATCGCATTGCTTTGAAACGCTATTTTCTCAATACTACACACAATGGCTATACCGACCGCACGTGATTTCCGCGTTTCACCGATCGTAAAAAATGTCCTAGAACGGGCAATAAACTCGCCCACGACTGAAGTTCGTATAAAAACAGCTATACAATAAAACTACACATTATGTCGAAGTTTTGACGCGTGTACAGTAGTTGTAAATAACACGGAGTCCCGTACACACAGGTCCACTCAGCTGGTCACTTGCCGAAAAGAAAGACCATTTTCCTGCGGGTAGTTTCTCCCCGCATTGACAGGCATCTCAAGCAGCGCCTCTAGGTCAATGGCACTTGAGAATCCTCGAGGACATGTGCCCCTTTCACGCTTCTTCTGCTGCAACCCACCCCCCGAAAAAAGGGCCATCGAACTGTCCCCTGTCCTTACCGAAAAAGGTGACAGGATGTTTACGGAGCCGAACACGCTCCGAGAAAAAAAAAGGAAGACCGATCAAGTGAAAGCACATTGTGCCCATGCCCAGAAAACTTCGACTTCAGGCCGAGCCGAAGCTCCGGGTAGCTGCTATGCGTAATCCGGTCTCCGCCCGCGGCAATTTGAAGAAAACGCTGCGCAACGCAGGTATACGCGTTACGCCTGCGGAGGGTTTCCGGGGGATTACGATGCACACGTGCTATAGATGCGTAGCGGGTGGCGGGCATTAGGACAATGCGACCGTGGGTGCAAATTAGCGCGGACAACGTGCGGGTGCGCGACAAATTATATTATATATGAGCGCTGACCGAGGGGAAACGAATTAGTACGGCAGCCGACGGAATCGGACAGGTTCACGTGCCCTTCAAATGGCCAGGTAAAATTTTGCTTTTGGGTCTTCGTTTCCGAGGCTTAAGGTGGCTCCGGCGATTTTTAAAACCTATAACTATCAAAAAAGAAAAATCTGTATCGAAAACTGAAATCACAAGCTTTTATTGGTGTGCATCCCACTTGGGCTCACCAAACAAATGAAAGAGAAAAAAAATGTTGAAACTCGTACTTTCAAC
>UXGD01000567.1:6776-53838 GCA_900474315.1 Torymus auratus | reverse complement strand
TTTAATTTAAGATGTTAATCGTTAAAATCGGTCAATTTGGCGTAAAGTTAGGTGCATTTGAAAATCGCGAAAAATGACCAAGAATAATTGAATTACGTGGATTTGGGGAAAATCGCTTATTTTTTCTCTTTTTTTTTATTTTTTTTTTTTTGGAACCACTTTTTGACACATTCTCCAGAGAATTGCTCATATATGTACTATAGAGTTTGGCGATGCTCGAATTAGTGGCTATTTGATCTGCCGAAAAGAAAAAAAAAAAGATTAAAATGAGGGTATTATATTTATAGAGAGGTTGCAGGTTAAATAAAGCGTCAATACAAATACCTCGTCCCGAAGTAGACCAACCCTCGTATCCGTGCGCTCCAACAGGCTTGTAAAATTGGAGCTCGCGCGCGACGGTATTTAGAATAAATCGCATGTCTGATATAATAATCCACTTTGTCGTGGGAATTAATATGCGCGAGCATCGTTGTCGAGTCGCCAGCTATTTTATTATATACACAAGGTGCGGGCACGTGTAGTATTATGTTTTTGCCGAATCTGGGTTTAAGTGTAGGTGGTAAAGCGACGCCTCTGAGATATAACCCGCTAGCGTATATATCATACGATACATCCACGCCGTGTCTTATTAATATGATAACGCAGTCCTTGCAATTCAATTCTCTCTCCGCGATATCAAATTCCGCGCGTTCGAGGTCAACATCATCTTCATTAGAATTGAAATGTGCGTGGAGCAGCAGCAGCTTCTAAGCGATGACTTTGTTACAGATTGAGGTTGCGTAAGCGCGATGGCCGCGAGAAAATTTTAACATGTGCAGCGATTTGCATTGCGATTTGATGATGATGATGATGGGGATCGTTAAGTGTAATCGACGGTTGTAGATTGATACAAAAATTTTGATGAAAAGTATATAAGAAGACCTGTAACGAAGCTTACGTAATTGGGTTACGGAGTTACCCTTTCACTCCCCTGGCGTAATTCAAGATGTCGTAGACTCTCTCAGTTTGCTCAAGTTTATCACTCATCGCCAAGTTTATGCATTCTTTTGAAGTTCCAACTTTAGTCACTGAACTCTGACTCTCCATGCCATTAAAAAGGAGAAACTAGAACACAGCGCACAAAGAAGGTTGCGCGCCGCCTGCCACTAAAAAAAATCCCAACTCTCGAAACCAAGAACACTGACCCCGTGTCCCTTTCCCTCACTTATGCATCTTCCGCCCAATTACACCTCTCTCTCTCTCTTTCTCAAGAGAATGCGCGCGCACCACATTCCGCGGCCAATTCGCAAATTATCTTTCTCCCTCGACGACCGTCTGTCTCCGCCATCCGCTTATTATTCCACGCGTCCATCTCCGGTTTTCCTCTTTGCTCGTATATACCTACGCACGCATCTGTCGTTTCCCCTTTGCAGCGATTTTCGAGAGACAAAGACGAGCTAGTAGCGCGGGAATTGAAAATCCGCGCGAGTAGCGCTGCGGTTAATTGTCGAGTGACGGTGCGTTGTATATAGAGTTGGGTTGCATGGGTAAAGAGTGCAAGGTATGTTTTTTTGCTTACGCACGCGCGGACAGGAAAGGGAGAGAAGTGAGCCTCGCGTGATGGGTGCAAATGGGCAGGATGTTCTTTGAGCGCTCTGGGATTCCTTTAAAATTGTGCGAAGAAATGTAAGTATACGATCTTTCTGTATTCGCATATATTTTACTTGTGGTTGTTAACATCTATAAATATTAAATACTATTTTTATTGAAATTATTGAATTTAATAATTCGATGAGGAAATTTGTTCGTGAAATGATGAGAGGATAGGATTGAAGAGGATGAATATTGACAGCTGATTTATTATGCGCCCACGTCCGGTCTTGTATTCTGTCAATTATATACCTTAAGTTGCGAGATGCATTAATTATACGCTTCTGACGTATATTCCAAGTCACAATAATTGACATCGCGAAATAATTTATTTATCGATAAATCGTTAAACTATGACATCTTATTTTTTTGTCGTTTTAAAATTCCTTCCGACTAAAATTTATTCATATATATTAGTATAAATAAATAACTCTGACCCACTAACACAATTCGAAAAGCTGTAAAAGCTATTCTCAATCTCCAACACTCCGATTACGCATATTGAACGCTGCACCATCATCTTCTATCCAGCGTAAACTGCAAAACGACACATAGCCTCCCATAACGACAACAATATTTTCGCAATTCCCCTTATAGAAGAAGCGCAATTCCAATAATCGATCGCAAATGTACTTAAAGCACAAGCGCCGTTACGCAATCCGATCTCTCTCGTTCTATATACTCCGACTAAAACGCGCCATTTTTGCGCACGCGGAATAACTGGTTACAATCCGAATATATATACAGGTCCCCTATACGTACGTAGGCGCGCAGTGATCGAGTTCTCCACCATGTAGTCGAAGAAACTAAATTAATTTCTGTATTCATATACACCAGAACTTACATAAACGCAGTGCAGCAGCGGCAGCGACACGCGCAACCGGAATAACCGCTTCGCCTCTATTTTTATAACGAGGCGGCGACGGCGGCGGTGTTTTTTCCATACGTACGAATCAATAGGAATGACCAACAAAACGGACAATAGTATACTCGCGCGCAGAGTCGCATAGTATATATTGCAATCACTTTTCCGCTAACCGCTTCTATATTTGTACATACGAAAGGCGGATAAGTAACGACACGTTATAGAGCCGCCCGAAAAAAAAAATTTCTGTCGGACGCGCTGCCGTAACCAGAAAAACGTAAGAAACACCACGTATACATACATATATAATCATCACCGAAACAAGCTGTCAAGCGCCGCTCTGCGCGTCATGAAAGTGTTGTAGCCGCGCGATCGCACTCGACCGAAAAGCCCCTTTCTCGCACATATGCAACGTATATACATACACAAGATACAGCACACATAGACGCGTCGCCCTGAATATTTCATGGACCGGGATGCGAAACGGGCCGAAAAATGTATATAGAGTCCGGCATCGTAGCGGCCGTGTACACTATATGCGGTACACACAGCTGACTCGATCAGCTGTAAATCGCAACGACGACGACGACGGCGCACAAAGCTTCGCGCTCGATAGATTCACTTTCGCGCGGCACAGCGAGCCGAGCGTCCGCTCGCGGATCAATACTCCTGTGTATAAGGTGGATGTACCTGTGTGTGGGTGTGTGTGCAGAGGAGAGTCACACCAGTCGCGATGACCCGGGGTTGGAAAGAGCGATGGACGCCCCCGACTTTATGTAGGTGTGTATACGTTGGGAGTATGAAGAAATTATGAGAGAGAGAGGGTTGAAGCGCGAGTTTAGGTGGCTGGTAGTATATAGATCGAGGAGGTAGGGTTACTTCTCGTGAATTATTTTTTTTTTCTCGGTCACTCTTTGGGTTATATATAGGGTGGCGTCCGGAGAGAAGTGGTTAGTTCGGGGATGCCGAGGTAATTAAGTATAGGGGTGGGAGATGGGTTGCGATGATTGCGACGTGTTATATAGGAGGGGACTGATTGACGTGCGGTTTGTCCGCTGGAATTATATCGGGTGAGAGATGACATCTAGTGATGGTGTGTAGTGGATAACGAGAATCATCAGTGAATAAAGTATAACGTTGAAACGGTGGTGGTGGTGGCTGAAGTTATAAATATAAACAACTTTTGTCGTAGCACTTGACGTATCGAGAAATATATGAGTGGTATATATCGTAAAAGACAGCGTAATGGTCAAAATTTTAGTACTACTGCAGAGACACTTTGCGAGAGAGTCAAAACTTTACCGCGTGAGTTTTACGTATTTATTTGTTTGAAGAAACTGGAACTTGGAAAAGTACGTGCGCGACAGCACTGGGGTGGTGCAGAAGTGAAATTTATTAAATGTTTTATAAACTAAAAGTGACAATTAAACCTTCAAGGAGAGTCCCCCCGAGGGGAAAACAATTTTCCTTAAAACTCGAAAGTGAGAGAGAGAGAGAGTTCCTCTATCGCAAGTTCTCGAATTGTTATATCCTTCCAAAATAAATAAACATTCGAATCTTATTTTCCCCCGCGGGTAGAATAACGCAATCAGTCGCAACTTCTCGATGAGGCAGCAGATTTAAAGGTATATACGTGTGCGAGCTTTAAAATAAGAAACCTCGGCTACGTAAAAAGCTTTAATAAGGACAATCGAAACTTTTTAATTAGAATTCGTGTATATATACTGAATAAATGAATAATAAACCGGCAGGCTGTAATATTAAACAAAATCTGTTAACGTATACTTAACGTACGTAGAGCAATTGAGAGCGAAGCGGCGCCCGGGGGCCGAGCGCGACCCTCTTCTAAATTTCGTCAATACACGCCCTACTTTATGAATACCATAAAAGTATTCCCCGAAAGTTCGCGGAAATTCCGCTGCCGCCTCGTTCCCAATATCTCTCTTCGACGAGCAAAAGAGAGCGAGAGAGACTCTATATATATACACCCCTAAATTCATATTCCACTTTTGCCTCCCAATAATTTCGCGCCCCTCTCGCCCTATATTCCACGAGCCCGAACATTCAAGCGCCCTCCGCGTTCTCAAAAACCAACCCATCCGCAATTTTCTTTTAAACCCTTCCTCTATACAAAGAAAAGCGTTGTACATGCACCTCTGTACCTCTAAATAAAGTAAGGGAGAGCGCGGGGCCGTTAACCCAATTCTCAGCAGCAGTCAGGCTTTTCGATAATTCGCAATGCTACACTAGGTAGGCTACTTTATCCCCTGGCGCTCGAATAATTCACTTATATATATGCGACGACTTTGCGAGTCGCCACCACCGCACTGGGTATACACCTTGATTCGTGCACGCTCAATAATTCAGCGACGCTCGGTTTCTGCGTTCTACGTTCTGCCTTTTTTTGGGCGTGATGTATATGTGTGTGACGTGGCGGTGGAGGAGATAATTTTTTCTGATGCGTGAGTAAGCGTCGTTATCGCGGGGCTTTCATTAATTACGAGGTGATTTTTATGTACGAGCGGCGCGTCGGGTGGATGCACTTTTAATAGGCTTTACAACGTGTTGTTGTATATGGACTTATAATATTATCGCCGTGCGCGATGCTGTTGTAATATAAAAATAATGGCTCCGCGATATAATTGCTCGAAAAATTCGCGCTAAAATTGTTGCAGTGTAAGTGACGATGATATATATGACGAAACATCGAATTCGAGATTTTGCTAATTTATTTCCTGATAAAAACTGACATCACTTTTTGAGAGAAAAGAAAAAAGCTTGGCGTAACGATGAAAAAACGCGCGAACAATGAACTGATTTTTCAGTTACATAACTGATGTAGACGTATATTCATACCCAACTATAATTGTGAGTTTAGTTTTTATCACTTCATTATCACCATCCGCACGCGCTAATAGAAAATTGTTCGCAAGCTTGTATTCATAATATTTTAGTGATGCGAATTGCATAAACATTATCTCAGGCTAAAAAAAATTCAAAGTGCGCGCGCCGAGCATGTAAATTTTCTCCTGTCGGATGTACAGCATATTTATTACAAGACTTAACCTACAAAGTTACACATACACACTGTATAGTCGTCAGCTGTGTGCGTTCATTCGCGACGACGGCTCAGCAGATTTTCATGACAATGGCCGAGAGAGGGGAAATTTTACTAGGTTTCACCGACCGAGATTTAAGATTAAATAAGGATTCTTCGACGGGAGAGGACATAATTTTTTCACGTATACGGAGGGATAAAATTTACTTTATCCTCGCCAATATGTCACAAAGTATATAGTCATAAAGTTTCGCCAGATTTTTTTTTTTTTCATCGGGGCGTATAACGTACCGTTGATTCTTTCTCTCTCGAGAAAGAACAATTTTTACAGGGATAAAGTACAACGCGTTTTTTTTCTCTCTCTCGCTCTTCGTGTCCTGATAACTGTTATTTGAGCAAACCACGGGACCAATTTTGTATATAATACATATACAGTGCATGGAAATGATTACGATATCGTGTGCACAAGAACTTACGTGCTGCACGTGAAAGCGGATTTGGCAAACTTATCGTTTCCGTAACTCACCTGCAACAAAAAGAAAACATTGTACAATTAGTATTACAGCGTTACAAATACCGAAATTATCTTAAAACAGCCTCTTTACGTTTACCCTCATATAAAATAAAAGCGCAACGTATAACCATATAACCTCTTTACGATAAACCATTATCATTCGCTCCGTGATAAAAACTTTCAGCGCGCCATCGTAATACGATATAAAATTACAATACACCACGAGTAGCACCCGGAAACCAACCTCGTTCCCCGGAGAGAGTCACGGAAACAGGAAAACATCATATCCCCGACCCCTCTCAACGCACACCCAATATATATAACCTTATCTCACCCGAACCTCCCGCTAAAAAGGACAAACGCTAACTCGATAAAATGTTGCTGCTCCCGGCTGTCGAAAAATCAACCTCCCGGAAACGAAATAAAAGCCGGCCACATCAAGCGAGTATATATATATATAGGGAGAAAAAGTCGAAAGAATATATCCGCGCGCGGCGAGAGCTAAGGGATACTCTGGCTCGTTACGCTCGTAATCTCTCTCTCTAGCGCGCGGGGCTTAGTTCGATTAGTCTCCTCGGGAAAACCTACACTAGTCGGAGACAGGGAGGGAGTATAGAAGCACGAACAAAGGTGAGCCCCGCGCTTAAACAAACATCGTTCCGAAGAGCAAAGAAGAGAAGAAGAAGAAGAAGTGCGCGCGAAAGGGCGAGGAAATTGAGACTGGCGCGGGGGGTTGTACGTGTGTATTCTATTTCGGGTCAACGCCCGCTGATATATATCGATACGGGCGTCCTTCGCCCATCACCGTATATTCTTCTCTCACTCTCGCGCGAATACTGATAAAGAGACAACACAGCGGCGATTAATAATTGGTTTCTCTCGCGGCTCCTGCGCTAGAGTAATAATTAGGCACCAACGCGGCTCTTGTATATATCGGCGCGCGTGTCGTGGAATAATATGCCGGGATATAAGTAAGCGTTCGGGATTCGCCGTTGCTTAGAGAGAGGATATATCTCGCGGCACTCATGGTTTAAAGATTTTTTGTTGTTATTATGCGAGAGATATTTTAAAAAGCCTTCTTTTTGGAGGAGAAAGAAAGAGTGAGAGAAAGGAAAGAAGAGGTCGGGTCGGACGTTCACGGTCGGCTTTCCTCTTTCCGGGAATACATCTTTCTTCCGCGCGGAATACATGACTTTCGATGAGTGTATTCATCTTTTAGCCGAGAGACCCGCGTGTGCTCGACCCGGAAATATAATCCAATTCTTGTCTCTTTCCCGAAATAAAATTCCCCGGAAAAACATTCAATTCGGCAACGCGATATTATCAGCAAATATCAAAATCGCTTTATACGTGGAATATGTTAGAATGAGAAAAACTATGGAATCCGAAGTATATAGTTTATGTAACATTGTAAATGTATTTTATTAATATAAAACAAACATGAGAAAATTCCAGTACATATTGACTAATAATCCTTGTATAAACATTAAAATATTATAAAAGTTGCTCATATAATTATAATAAATCACCTCATTATGTATGTTTATATAATATATCGGGCGCTCCCAGCCCTCATTGTCTTACATTATCCCGCATCAAATAATGGAACGTGAACAAATAACCGCACATTTTTCGCATCCAATATTCCGTAACCTGCACTCCGTTACGAAATTCCTTCCCACGTCCTCCTCTAATCAACGCATCCCCTTATCGCTCGAATTTTTCACTCAAAAATCTTCCCCCTCGACAAAAAACACTCGCGACGCTATATATACAAAGAAAGCGAAAGAGAACGCGACCCGAGGCCGTGAAAAGCGAGAGGAGGAGAGAGAGAGAGCTGCCACACAGCCTACGCACTTTTTTTTACCGTAGGTCAAGCACCACCTGCCGCCGCCGCCGATCTTTTTTGCCTTCTCTTTCCTTCCTTCGCTCGTACGTAAGTACGTTTCTTCTCTCTCCCACTCCCGCGTCTCTTTGTTCCTCGGCAACGTTGAGTCACCCACTTTTTTTGCCGGCGCAGAGTCGCGACGATGATAATTCTCGCGCGGTCGTGTTGTGTTGAATGGAACGTGTTTTACATAAAGACGGAGAAAGAAAGAATGAAAAACGTGCTCGAAGGAGTTCTCATACTCGTTGTGTGTATGTGTGGCTTTGATGTGGGACCTCGAGAAGTGTCTTTAATTAGCGCCCCGTGGTATATACATGTATGTTGTAACCGTCGATCCACGAGAGAGGATATAATTTGTCTTTTTTATTAATCGATTGGCGTAATAGTTCCGCGGGAGGCCCGCGGGGGCCGCTGCCCTCTTGGGGTCGTGAACTTGATTTTATCGGATTCGGCCGTTCGCTCATACGCGCTAATTGAATTTTCTTCTGTGTGTGAATACGCAGGGCTTCTCGAGAGTAATTGTTTCTGTTTTCCTTTGTTTGCCGGGAAGATCAGACCGTTATATTAGCGGTCGATGGGCGCCTCGTCAAGTCCATTCGATCGTAATTAATCATTCGTAGGTATATAATAACACACAGCGCTGATCGCCCAGCTATATAATGATAGATTACCGCAACGAGCGCGTCGTTAAAATCTCTCATGATGATGCTGGCGTAAAAAAGCCCGCCGAAGTGGTGATTATCGCGGCCGAAGAGTTGCGTTTCTTCGAATTTATATATACAAGTACGCTCGTGCCGACAAAGGCCGTTACGTAAACTTGAAAAAAAGCGCAACGTTTTCAAGTTCACGGAAAAATCCAATTGTATTGTCGCCGCGCTGAAGTTATAACAACAGAAGACGAAGTAATACACTTTTGTGCAATAGCGCGTAATATTTCCCGTACAATCGTGTAACGCTTTATAAAATCTGAAGATCGGCTAGAAAATTAACAGGTGTCTTCACCAAACTGGTTTTCCACAACATCTGGAGAGAGAGAGAGTTCACTACCTCGAACCTACTCGACTATTACCCGCGCGTGAAATATCAGCGCCGCAGTCGATGTGGTGGCCAGGTGTGCTGCATGCGCGTCGATGATGATAATAATAATAGAGCTCTCTCGCGCCCGTCTATATATATCTGCGGGGCAGATGTACAGCTCGCGCACGCGGTCTGTCATTACACCGGGCGCGAGTATTATAGTGTGTAATATGTTGGTCTGCGCTTTTTAACGCGCGCGTCGAGTGCGGGAAAAGTTTAGCCGTGTATAAATATGCGGAGCGCACGGTAAGTATTTCCGATGCGAGTGTACGAAGCTTATAGGATACCCGACGACGACAATAATTAGCTTTACGGTGGTACGGCGGAATATTGCGTATATACGAGAGTTTCGTATACAGAGCCGGGGGATGATATTTTCCGGAAATTTGTGAATATAGGAACAGGTACATGAGGGTCTATAAATGTTTCATGAACGCTGTATAAGTTGTGATAAAAACGTACACGCGGGTAATATTGCTTATAGGATAATGGTGCGATGATGGGGATGGTATTCCGTGCGTGTATAGGAGCGAATTATTGATTTCGTAGCTTATGGTATGGAAAACAAGCTTATCATCCTATATGTCTGTATAAACGCGTCTATACATGATAGTTGAGAAAAAAAAAATAAAAAAAATAAATTTCTCAGCTATATATAAAATATCACCCACCCATCAATGTAATTCTTCAATTGGAAAATAATCAACAACAATAAAACGTCCACAATAAAGATCGACATCGACCAAGATCGGTTATAACCGAACTTCTCGCTTTACCATCACCCTCGCCGATAAAAATATCAGCTCTTTCTCTCTCTACCCATCATAAAATCCCCCCCGACCGCATCCATTACTCCTCTCCACCGTCCACAAAAAAAGACACACGCACAGACAAACCCCCACGACGTACAGCTGCACGATAACAAGCTCACTTCGATCCACCCACCGACACTCACATATACACTCTTAAAATCGAAGCCAACTACACGAACGCTCTCGCAGCTTCTTTTTCGAAACCCGAGAAGTCTCCCGCGACGACGAGGCGTCGGGTTCGAGTGCACTTGCGCGAGCGCGCGCGCACGTGTGTTATATATGTATATGCGCCGAGGTTAACGACTCGCTTGAGTTTCGACGCGTACGTCGTCCGCTCGCGTATATAGGATTTACGAGCTTCCTCGACGGGAGAGAGAGTGAGAGACTCAATTAACTCTCTCTCGCTCGCTCGCTCTCTTTTTCTCGCTCTCTCCCATCGCGTGGGATGTGTGTAGAGTCGTTGCATCGGCCGCGTGCGAAGAGTTTATTAATAGCAGCGATGCGGTGTTTTCGCGCGCGAATGTTTAGGTACGAGGGGGAGTTGCGCTGTTGCTCTTTTAGTTGAGGGGAGAGAGATTTTACGGGGTTTTGGGAAGAACGTGCGTGACGTAAGGTATATAATAGTGCGAAGCGAACGGGAAGTTTGCGGATTGCCGCGAAACCAAACGTTACGTAAGAGTTGTTAATATCGGTTGGGAATGTGTGCATGGTGCGGAGAAATATTGTTTGTTGTCGTTATTTTGTAGGCAATGAGGATGCTTGGCATGTATAAATACAGGTTGCGAGGATGCGAAGCTCTAAGTGAAATGAAAGTATATTATTTATTTATTGCTATGTGTAGTGGTAATATATACTGGTGTAATTTACTTTGAAAAGCTTAAACGCCTCAAGTTCCAATTAAACTGTAATATTATTTAATATTGCATAAAATTCAACGTTATTATAAAAAATAAGTGTGGTAATTGGAAACCATTAATTATATACCCTTGGAAGTTATTACTCATAACTTCATCTAAAGCATACACTTTAAAACGTTTCCCATATTAGAAATAAAACTTCATCAACTCAAAGCGAATATTAAAATGACTTTCACAGCCTTCTCTCCATTAGTAATAACGCCATTCCCGGGGCAAATATTGAGCAAACAACTATAGCCTCGTTTACCGAGAGAAAGAGAGAGAGAGGAAGCTCGTCGAGTGCCCCGCACTTTTTTGTGTACTCATCAATCTTCCTTCAAGAAATCGAGATTAGTCCATTATCTTTGTCCATTCATAATGAGGCTGCCTCCGTGTAATTGTGTCAGCGTACTAGAGCATGAACCGAGCGATTACGAATTAAGAAGCCTCTGCTCTGCGCGTTATATACATGCGCCTCGCTCGCTCTTCTTCTTCATTGGGCCATGTGTCAATATTGCTCACTTTGTAGAGGCGTGCACGCAAGTATAATTGTGTACCTCGAAGGGAGGAGGAATTAAAAATGCTACTTCCGGTGAAAAGTATTCGTAAACAGCGCGAGCGAGCGAACGAAGTGCGTGCAAACATCGGTTGTATAGTTATACTTGGGTTTCGCGCGCAAATATTTCTCTGATTTGTGACAGCTCGGTGGAAATATAACGCGTTTGGTAATATAGGTAATGGGAGGAGGAAATTATGGGTGGAGCGGTCGATGCGATGTTACGGTCAATAGAAAAGACGTGCTTATGAGGGATTAAAAATTTAATGTGCTACTATTTTAGGAATCATTTTATTTTTGTATTTCAATTTGTGTGTGAAGTAAGATTGTAAATGACAAGTTTTTAATGAGAATGGCCGCAATGTTTTTCGCAAAAGTTGTTGAATTGGTAAGTTTTCCTCGTACGAGTAATAAAGCGTATGCACGCGCTGGACAGATTTTACGCATAATATAATAGAGATGAAATTTTCGTAAAATTTAATAGACATTTTACCCCTTCTATATTCTCTACATCAATATAACCTTGCATACCATCGCGTGTACGATGAAACTTTAAAGAAAAATAAAAACCGCAGAAATTTCCTATAAATATGGGAATAATCGAATTCTGATATTATCGGAGCATAACAGAATTACCATTGGCCATTCAAACTTCATTCTCCGCAGCATACACTGATATAATTACCGCGCGCGTTCGCGCAATAGAAATTTAACGATAATTTCTTATTAAAATTACACTAATTAAAGCGCAGGCAGCGTTTTACAATCATCGTGTATGTAACTCTATATAGTAAACCCTTATCGCGGAATAACATTCCTCTCCCCGGCTCCCCTACAAATATCCTCTACTAATTACGATTAATCCAGAGCGACAAAAGCGTAACACCCGTGCGCCGTCCAACACACACACACGTGCTGGCGTAACCGACGCAACGCAAGAGAGAAAAGAGGCCTACACACACACACGTACGTGAACGCGAATCGATGAAATCGACGGCCCGCATGCTAGAGAGAGAGAGAGAGAGCTTTCGCATTACACAATTAGGTCGTTACTTAACAAAGATACTCGGCCGACCGCTCGCGCGCGCGTGCTCGATTCCTCCTCTCTCTGTCGTGTTACATACATGTGTGATGTATGCGTATGCACTGTTGATATATGTGTGATGTGTATATATATGCGGGTGCTCACGTGCCCGGCGCGTCTGGCACGTGCGACAACGACGACGATGTCTGGAAAAGCGAGCTATATGTGCACGGGAAAAACACTGTGCAAGAGCGCCGTCCGTCGTGACATTGTCGTCCATGTGTATGTGGAAAAGCGGAATGAGGAAGAAGCGCGCATATTGTACGCGGATTGATGATACATGGAGCGGTACTCGTTGAAAAAGATATACGCATATATATGGAGTTTCGAACGGCATCGCGCGGCAGGCAATAATATTGCGATGAATAAATGGATCGTGTGCGTTTTGCGTGCGCTAATAATAGCAGCAGGTGTGCTTTATGGCAATCCGATCGATTCAGCGATTTGTCGATATAGTTAAATAAAAAATACACCCGCGGGGTATTGTAAAGGAGTGCGCGATTTTGTAAATGTGTGGGGGGCGGGATTGAATGACTTTACGCTTTATTCAGATCCCGTTTTCGGAAAAAAAAGTTAAGAATTTTTTATAAGAAGAGTGTACTTGGCGTGGGATAAATTTAAACTTTTGTCGAAAAAAAAAAAAAATATTTGAAACAGGTTAATTCGGTCTGGGAGAATTTTATACCCGCGCTAGCTATATTCAACGAAGTTCACAACATTATATTGTTTGTAAATTAATTCTCGGTATTTTCATTTTGCTCTTTCTCGAAGCAAAGAAACCGATTATTCCGGTTCTCCGCGAAATGTGAAGTACAAATAAACATTTTTGTTTTCTTCGGCGGATACGGTTACTTTTATAAAACTCAATCAGTCAATGTAAATACGTTTCTCGGTGATTTCAGTAAATGTTTAATCAGTCTGATTTAGACTTGTCTTAGACTGTAATACTAATTGATCGACGACATTATAATTTGTGTTTGTTTGAATTCAATTTGATTAGAATTTGTAATTCGGTGAGAAACGGTCAAGGTCTTTCAGTGTTTACCCATATACTCTTTCTCATTACCTTGGTAAGAATGATATATACACAAGAATGATTGGTCGCGTCTGGTAATAATCTCTATGTACTTCATTTGACTCGAAAATCATCTCTCATTTTTAATATTTCATCATTGCATATACCATAATTCATTGCAAACCGTAATGAATTAAATTTTACAAAGGAAATAATACACCAGAAATATTTACATTCTCCTAGATAATTCAGCCGGAAATAGTATCTTAAACCTGACAGTTCTTGCCAATCAAACTTCCGCAACAACATATCAAATATCGAGCTGTCGCACTATAACTACGCAAAAAGTATAAAAATAACATGCATCTAACTCTGCATTTGAAAAATAAAATTTCAATTTCCCTACCAGTCCGCGCGCGTACATCAGCCAGCACAACAATTTCGTAATTCACCCCCGGCGCGTCACCGAACCTACTACTCGCCGCCGCAATTTCGACTAATCACCCTCTCTCTGGCTGTTATTGCGGCGCCACTTGTTTTCGTTCCCGCTGGTTCGCGCGGGCACAAAAATACACGCGCAGAGACACACGGCGCGCGCGCCGGTATGTTTTTCATCGCCCCGGGAGAAAAAAAAAGAGGAAGAAAGAGCCGTGTTGGGCGGGCGGACGCCACGCGCGAAAAACAGCGTCGTCGCCGTAGTAAACGCGAGAAGAGCCAAAACGAACGCGCCGGGAACGATCGTTACTCACGCGGAGAAGAAAGAGAGTCGCGTGAGAGGACAAGTGCACACATACACAGTATAGCGGCTCTATGCGCATAAATGCATCATTGGCGACGGCAGCTTATCTTGGAATTTCCGATGCGGTTTGCGAGTCGAAGCGCCGATCGGCGACCTTTTAACTTTGCCTTGCAGATGGGGAACAGTATAAGAGAGATAGATATACCTGCAAATGCGTTTAGAGAAGTGTGTGTGTATAGTGGCGAAGGTGCGAGAGGGATTTTGATTGATGACATGCCAAGAGATTTGGCACGCGGGTAATTTCGGAATGACGGTATATAGTTATACCTATACAATAGCGTAATGGGAATTCAGAGCGAGCCGGTCTAATTGATGAGGGTGTTTTTGCGCAGGATCGTGTGATTGGTTAGTGATTTCAGCTGATTCTAAACAATGCATTTTTCAGTCAATTAGCGGGCTGGCTTTGTGCGGTGTAATATATGAAATTGATATCTATTATGTTCTTTGTTTAATCAAGAGTCATTATTTTTGCCCTTCGATTGAATGGGAAAATTTTCTTTGGAAATACACCGTGGAGAGAGAGACAGATAACATCGCAAAATACAATGTACGTATGTCCCTCTCTCTCGGGAGAGATAGATTGGAAAGGAGAAGGAAAATCGCACGAAGAATTAATTAACCTGGAAGCGTCGGGTGTTGTGCCGTCGACATAAACAGCTGATTGGAACGGGCGAATTGGAAACTCGGTAATTACTCGGAAAACGCGAAATCATTTCCAATACGACGAATCGATGAATTAACTGTTTCTCTGTCTCTCTCGTCTCCTTTTTCGAATACACTAATCGATTGTTTTGTTAATTAACGACTTTAATATTAATAAATTACTATTTTAATGCGCCTAATATCCTCTCACATTATAAACACAGTTAAAATTAATTAATTTATCGACGCGTGCCGACAACATGATTTAATTTACCATTACATACGTAACCAATTGGAGCAACAAAAGTTGTGCAGGCGCGCGCATGTAATTAACCCATATAAACGCACACATAAAGCGCCCGGCCATTGAAAACCAAGCCAATTATGATCAAGATTAATTTAGAAATTTGTGTCAATAGATTACACACGCTGGAGATTCCCCTAATTAATCAACGCGCATTCACTCTCGACCAATCGCGTGTGCCCCTATAATATACATCATGGGTGGTTTGCCATCCACGTTAAAAAAAAAAAACTCCCGCGAAATCACAAACTCGCGCGAAACGGAACGAGAACAAAGAACGTATATATATCGACATCAGCTGCATCATCTAACGCGCTCGCTGCACGCACGCATATATATAGAGGAATAATGTCAGTGGCAATCGATTTCTCAATCTTCTATCGCGCCCGCGCGTGTATGCATTTATTATTAATAGCGCGGTCCGAAAAAAGCTTCAATGACACCACCACGCACACGGCTACT
This sequence comes from Torymus auratus, assembly GCA_900474315.1. Lineage (NCBI taxonomy): Eukaryota > Metazoa > Arthropoda > Insecta > Hymenoptera > Torymidae > Torymus > Torymus auratus. Next base: position 38,237 of record UXGD01000567.1, on the reverse strand, counting down.
TAATGGACGCGGCACTAATGAATACATTAACGAACAATTGAGCTCGCATACGAGAGAAGAGAAGACGCGCAGCTTTTTCGCCTGAACAAAGAGCAGCAACGGCGTACCTATATAATACACGAGAGAAAACAGAGTCTTAGATTACGTATAACATAACGCGTGCGCGCTCGAGATTTTCCGTATTATATATACGTATAGAGTAAGCGAGAGGGAGTCGATCGCCAGGTGATATAGTCGAGGGAATAGTGCCTGCGAGTCGGCGATGTTGCTGCACCGTAGCCGAGGTTGTATATGTCTGCAGGAAGGTGAAATAAAAGTATCGCAATAAAAACCGGTTTTATTGTTTTAGTACCGCGGGTGAGCGCGCAGGTTTAGAGGGCAAGGTGCGCGCGCAGCTCCGATCGAACACCGGAGATCCGGAGTGTGGATATGCGATTGCTTTTTTTTTTGTTGTTTACCTATAGTTGGCGGGTTGTGAAAGGTGGAGAGAAATTAATTTCTTTTGTTGTGTATGGGGAAAAAGTGAAGTTTCGTTCTGCTCTTGCGGTTAATAGTTTCTAGACCGAATGATGCATTATATTAATGTTTAGAAAACTATATATAACTGGCCATTATAGATATACATAACGAGAGGTACCTGTGCAGAGAACCGTGATAAAAAAAAATATGAAAGTGAAGCTTAAAACTTTATAAACCAATTACACTCGAATCAGTGCACATCACCTTCACCAAAAAAATATAATTTCACTATATATCATAGGCGTTTTCATATCATTCATTGAAGCTTCTCTTGACCGTCGCAGCACACCTCGAACAAAGAACCAACCACCCCGTGCAGCTGTCATACACATCACATACGCGTGCACCAACCGAATTGCGCAGTCTATATCAGCGTCGTGGCATCCTGCGCGCGCCGCACGGAAATCCCTTGACGCATTCCTTGTCTGTTATGTATATATACGAGAGCCGCACAAACAGAAAAGGCATCGGCGGAAACGTATACATATGTGTGTATAGGGAGACGGACGGACAGACGGAAAATCGCGTGCGCGCAGGAGAGTAGTCACGTCGCGTTTGTTTCTTTCGCCATGGGCGCGGGCAGGGCTTTTTATTAATGCACACGTGCACGTATGCGTGCGCGGGCCGCGAACTCCCGCGGGGGTTTGCTCCCGACGGTGTATCATATGCCCGCGCGTGATGTATGTTTTATGAAGTGAGCCTCGGAGTATGTATATTTAAGAGTGAAATTGTTCCTTTTTTTCGTGTCCGGAGGGTTTATTGATAAGCCGGGGGCGGCTTTGTTCTTTGGTATTTTATATATATAGTGTTGTCGTAAGTGTGTGGGAGGCTTTGAGGGGAATAGGTGCGGAATGAATTTGTAATATGTGTGAAGGAGATTGCGAAAAATTTTAACTACACGAGAGAGATTAAGTTTTGGAGATATGTTTTTACGGTTTCGGTGGAATATATCAGTTTTGAGCGAGTGAATGGCTGGGATTGCTAAATTCTGCGGGTTTAACGGTTCTAAACAATAAGCCGCGATTATACGGAAAATTTAGTATAGTACCGAGGTTCGTTATTTAAATCTCGCTGAAATTTATGTTCCGCAGGGTATTATGTACGATGAAGACAATGCCTTCATCGCTGCGCGCGATCTCACGAGGCGAGCATCGAGTATAATATATACTCGTTTCCCGAAATTTTAACCAGCTCGCGATTATTTTTCTATGTACACTTTGATATGCTGGTGAATCGAGGGGAAAGAATTTTTAACGAGTAAGTGGCCAGCGCGCGTTTTAATTATAAGAATATGTATAACGTTACGCAAATCCGATAATTTCAACGCGTGCGCGCGAAATAATTTATAAGCCTTGTACCTATTATACACTGCGCCCCTGCCACGAAATTATATCCGAGATTAGTCGAGAAAAATATGCGAGAGAACGGGTTGCGCGGCGTACGTTACATTTTTCTCCGGTATCTGTAGCCATGTGTATTATAAGGAAATCAGAGAGTCGATGACCACAATGTATATGAGCTAATCTACAATTTGTCCACACTTATACCTACAGGGTTAAAAAAAAGAAAACAAAAATTGAGAGGGATGCCTCTGAAAAAAAAATTCTCGTTCTTTGCGAAAAATGGCGGAAAATTATCAAAAATGATCAAAATTTTAAGAATTACGTGAAATTTGGAAAAATTGATCAGTTTTCGCGATTTTAAAATGCACGTAACTTTGCACAGAACCGACCGATTTCAACGATCGTTATAGCTTAAATTAAATCAAAGCTCTTTTCTTCTACTTTAATCGCTTTTTTATTGAATATTTGTTGGCACCTTTAAGAGCTTACTATTGCGGCTAGTCATCAGTGACTACTTTTTGTCCATTATTCAATATTTTTTAGAACCGTGTCACGATTTTCCGAGTGTTCGAAAATTTTCTCATTTAATTTATATCCTATATAGAACGAGAACAAATTTTTTTTTCAAAAATCTGCCTCCAAATTTTCTTTTTTAATTTTTTGAACCCTCTAAATATGGACAAATTGTAGATTTGCTCACATACAATATCCAAATGCGCGCAGTCTAGCGCAGCGACCGTAACGTTTCTTTCTTTCTCTATTTTTACAAAATGAAAACCCGACGCATTGACGTATACCGACGCCCACGACAATTTGTATAAGATAAATATATACACGTATCGCGCCAGCTGCATACAATAATCAAGAATCGAAGCAATTCCATCATCGGCGTCTCACGATCCGAGATTTTTCTCGTTACATTATACAGCGACCTTACGTCGTCGTCTCGCCTTGTTTACACCACACCTTATCATTGCCGTAACAGCATCGCGCGAGCGCGTTATATAGCAAAATCACGTAATCGCCACCCATACGCACCTCGTAAATAAAACGCGACAGTTATGATTATTCATAGTGCCGGCGCGATATATATACCATCGACTCTACGCTATATTTATACCTATATGTATACTCGGTTTCTTACTTACTTTCGAGAGCGCGAGCGCGGCGGCCGCGAGGAAAGTGCAATTTATTTAACGCTTTCACGATCGCGCAATTTCATCGCCGTTCGCGTATACATATCTATATATATACACACACACACACATATTACTGGTGGTATATATCTATATGCATGATTTTCTCGAGCGCGGCGCTGAATTAGTCCTTGCAGAGAGTCTTTGTCTCGCGGGGCTCGAAAATAAAGCAGCGCCGTAGCGCTTGACGCGCGCGCGTCATTTTAGTGCAGCAGCATCGATGAAAGGAGTCGGAAATAGCGGACCGAGCAAGTGATTCACGGAACTTTTCCCCTGAGCACTGCGCGCGTGCGTTTTCGCGGAAACTTTTTGGAATGTGGGTTATTATGCTGTGTGTGGACGCTGATGTGGTCGCCGGGTGATGATGGTTGGAAATGGTTTAGTATGGTGAACGGGGGGTTCTAATTGTATTTCAAATTAGAGGATTTTCGTAATTTTCGAAATTGCGTTTGGTCGGATGAATTTGTTAGATTGAAAAGTTTGCAGTTTTTATGTACGTGCACTTTGAGAGAACCGTGCTGTTAAATTTTACGTTAAAAGTTTTTAAATTTGATTTTAAGACTTCATTTTCAATGACAATGAATTTTCCTGTTACCTATATAAAGTTAATCGTGTACTTAAATATGTTTGTCACTCAACGATAAGATTATAACAATTTAAAGATTTTAATTATTGAAAATATGCTCTCCTCATTACTTACGGATAACAATACCCGATGAATCTTTTGTTTCTTTATATTTAATTAATAAGTAAACAAAATAACACGCTTCCCAGTTGTTTAAAGAAACAACAAACTCAGCTATTCAGCAGCAAAATAAAAGCTCTCTTTATCAAACACTCTCTATCATACATTTATTACTGTTTACACGAGAGATACACTGTTATACACTATGTTGTTTTACAGATAACAGGTTTTCAGCGCATCTCTCTATCTCTCACTGTGTATCTATATCTATACACGAGAGTTTTTCATGCAAGAGCGCCGCCGCGCGTTCCAATAATTTTCTGTAAAAACTCGTTATATTTCCAGCTGAAAAATAGACGCACCGAGATTTGACAAAGCGCCGCGCGCACCGACGCGATAAAAGGTTGTTCACCTCGCGGCTCGCTGAAGGGCTCGTAAAATAAAATAAAAACACAGGTTCGTTGGATCGACGAACAATCACGACAATCCCGTCTCGGCGTTTAGCTTAAATAAATTATTTTTTCAATCGACACTAGCGAACTGATCAATAAAACAAAGCGGGAGGTGTAGGGGATGGTTAATTTAAACGAGTCTGATCATGGTTTGTAATTGTTATTGATTGCTGTACGGATAGTTAATGACCGCGTTGTCTTTATATTGAAATTCATTTGTTCAACATTTGCATTTTTCCTATCAGAGATTGTTTGCGATTGTTAAAATCACTTTTTGAGCTACAATTTAATCATGAACTTTTGCACAGTAGTATACGGTGTTAATGTTTACGAATGGATTCATTCATACTTTATAAGTAGAATAAAAAATTAATTTATTCAATGACAATAAAGCATTCAGCCGTACCAAACCCCCCGTTTTATTACACAAATTATTATTCAAATAAGCTTACCTTAATCCGCGCTCCATCAATCAATTATCGAAAAAAAAAAAATTGTCAAAAGCTTATACCGACCAACGCTGATAAAAACACCATCCATCAAAGTTTTTTTCCTAACATACGCATTCCCGACAAAAAAAAACACAAAAACGAGGAAATCATTTCCAATCGATCTTTTTTCACTCTCCCCAAAAGCTCCCGAGCTTTAACACACTCGCAATTCCATATACCTAAGACCCCCCGAAATTTCATTTTCCGCCATTCATCAAAACCAGTAGCAGACGGCCATAGACCCCGTCTTCCCTCTCACCCCTCGGAAACATATCGCTACACCCGGGGTTAAAAACCCCATTACAATTCGTCGACCCTTCTCCTTCCCTTTTTCACACCCCCAATATATATGTACACGCAATTCTCACCTGAGTATCTATCTCTCCTTCCGCCGAAAAATCTCCAAGTTCCTTCACCTCTCAGCGAACAACACACACGGGCACATCCACACACCAGGCACTTGCGACACACGACGAAGAAGACAGCTCCTTCCACGACGGACCACGACGCGCAAGTAAGCACAAGCAAGCTGCAAGGAAGGCAACCGCGCACGGACAAGTATATATACACACAGTGTACTATGTGCGTGTCTACTGCTGCTGCTGCTGCGACGAGGTTAAAAAACTCTGTGTGCAGCAGCGCGCGCACGGGAGTGAGTGCGAGAGAGCGAGTTCAAAACTCGGCGCGGCAGCGGCGGAGTAACGGGAAAGCGAGTGGTGGGGAGAGAGAGAGAGCAGCCAGCCCTGCGCAGAATTCGCGGGCGCAGCTGATGGCTCGCCGAGCGTCAGCTGAGAGAGCGCCGCGCACAGCCAGCAGCAACAGACAAAGAGAGAGTGGACGACGCGCGCGGGGAGTAAGTATGTAACTTTATATATGTGAGGAAGTCGTGGGTTGTCTATATGTGTGTGTATAATAAGGGGAAGGTGTAGGGGGTTTGGAGGGAGAGACGTTGTGTAATTGTTGGGTAACGTGGACGGGGATCTTTTTTTTCGGGGATAATACAGGAGGTGGGGTATGAAGGTTCGAGAGATGCGGTTGGATTGGAACAAAGGTGCATGTGTCTCCGAGAGAAAGATATGGATTTGTATAGGAAGGTTGCGAGATTTGACAAAACTGGGACGCTCTGTTATTGTTTTGGGGAATATATAAATGTAGATGCATTGATTTCCAATTTGGGCCATCTTTTATTTTCTGTTTGATTTATATATCGATATTCCAGGCTATATTGCCGCGGGACTCGCGCGATATGTGCACACGCGACCCGATAATAAATAACCCGAAAGTAGGCTTCTTATGCCGCGCTTTCAAATCTTATCGATCCCAAATCGTGCATAAATAAAAGCGCTCTAATACGCTTCTTTTTTTTCGCAAAAGCAATTTTTGTTACATCAGCCGTATACAAATCACTCGGTATTTTCACATAATTACACTATGGACCTAGACATCTAGCGGGGCTTTTAATCTCACATTATTAATATATATACACGTTTCCCAATTTCGGCTTACGCAAAGCGTTTATATATTGAGGCGCAAGCAATGATAGCAATTGAAATAAATGTGCTTACTTGATGCGCCGTAATAATAAATAGCTTCCACATATACTTTATCATTTAAAATTGCATTTTTACTATCGCCAGGACCATAATTATTTCCTCCGAATAAACCTATACCTGTATATTTCCCCATCGATCGTTTAAAATTAATAATAATATATTTTTTAATTAAAAAAAGTCCTTCTCCACAAAGAGACCAGCTGTAAAACGCTCGCCGCGCGCGTACATTTACAAACGCAATTTCCTCTCCATTCAGTGTACATAATAGTTAATCTCCGTCCCTCTTGCGCGTGCCATTTGAACTTACCACCGATTACGCTTTACATTATATTGTTTATCGCGCGATTCGAGGCAAAAATATTGATATTTATAATCCTGCCAATTTACTCAAGTGCGCACTCTTTCCTGTATACACACCCGTCGTCGCGCAGATAAAGAAAATCTTTCCTCCGCACTTCACTTTGTGTATATAAAACACACATCTCTCGTTCTTTATAAAATTCGTCTCCCCATCAATCCTCTTCGAATTCACTTTATCGTCCTTTATTACGCCCCTTTGTCCGCTCATCGGCAAAAGTGCATTCGCACATGCGCGCGAATCGATATAACGGCGAATCTCTGCCGCGCGGGACAATTTCCTCACCCTCTCGTTCTCTCGCAATCTAGCACCGCCGGGACTGTAAAAACTCCGAACTTATTATTTTACAAGCGTCCTTCGGAAATAATCTAGCGACCTGGAAGATTAGAAAGGGCGCGTGATGCAGGAAACTATACCGATCGCGGTCTCCAATATCTATATATAAGGCGTACGAGTGGAACGTGTATTCATGCTCGTAAGTTACAAAACTAGTATATACGTAGAAAGAAGGAGAGAGTAGGGAGAAAATATTTTTCGTTATGCAAAATGACGTAATTCTCACTTTATCTCCGCGCTATGTTGCGTTATCGTCATCTCCATTCTGTCCTGACTGCTGCACAGATATCGTATATATTACCGCCACCGTCGCAAAAGAGAATCTTTTGAGAGCGCGAGTATAAGCATGATAGCTGCAGCAATTGCAGCACAAAAGCCTCGTCAAGATAGCTAGCGGTGCTCGCGTCCAAGTTGGTCAGTTGCGCGTCGTCGTCGATCGATTATCCCCCACCGCGTACGTGCAATTCGCGCAGTATACAAGCCGAGCCTCCGAAATAGACGAGCGATTATCACAGCGCTTATAATACATATAAGTACCCGAAAGAACTTTGGTTAACCTACGCTACTGCGTCGAGGAAAAGAGCCTATACATGGTATTATATACGCGGGAGGAAACGACAAGCGTGCATGTATATACATATATACACAGAGTGCGGGAATGTCAATGGCACCTGTGCCACCGAGCTCGGTGGAATAAAAAGCCTGGGTATAGCTGCTGCGCGTGATTTAGCGACGCACGCAACTCTCTCGCGTTCGTGTGTCGTTACTTTTTACGATTTTTCTGTATAGGGTGGTGAAGGAAAGAGATGGCTTTCGAGGAATCGCATCATAGGTAGCAGCTGGATCTTGTGATTCGGAAATCGATTAGCCGGATATACGGCGGTGCAGCGTGTCGCGTGCGACGAGGGACGTATGTTGTAAATATAAAGTGGACAGCTGCGGATGTGTGTGTATATAACGTATGGACTTGGGACGCGGTCCAAAATCCGCGCGCGCGGGGCGAATGCGACGTTGCAAGCTTATATACCGCGAGCGGGATTATAACAATATTAGGTAGCGTCGTTATGCGCGCCTGGCGGCGGCATTCATCATCCATGTAAATTCCTCGCGTCGACGAAGTAGGTTGAGTTTTGGGGAATGTGCGGGGGTCTTTCGGCAGAGTTGTTGGTGGTTGTTATTGACTTTGAGGCCTCGAGCGCGGTTATGTTTAGAAGAAAAAAATATGTGTTGCTTTCGAAAGACGGGCGGATGAACATTGTTGTCGACGATGTTAGGTAATATAAATATATAGTTTTGAGGAATACCTCTTAATCACGTTTGTTTACATTTTTGTCGAAGCGAACGAATGAAAACAAAGTGTTGAAGAATTTATCTGAGTGCGATTTTTAGATGCGAGTTCTATTTTTGGGGTCTTGTTTAATTTTAGATTTGGTATAAGGTATATTGCTTGTGGTCAGTTACCATATCTACGATAGAAATCTTCTTATACAGAGAGAAGAAGAAAATCTCTATATTAAAGGAATGTCATTTACTATAAAAAAACGGACGTTTGGATACAGACAAACGAATATTCGTTTATAATTAAATCATATTTCTTAATAGTACAACGTTGGTACAAATACCATTATAATTTTATAGTTAGAAAAGCATACTTTTGATGTAAAAATTTTCTTTTTTCTGTGTATATTGCGTTATTCGTAACTTTAAAGTACCTATAGCACGCCTTTGTTATAAAAGATGATACTTTAGTTAAATTTAACGACTTAATTAAGACACTGTAAAATGGATTATTAATAAGATCGCGACCTCAAAGTAACTTTATACCTTCCCACTTTTTTCACCAAACTTTCATACTTATCTCCATAAAAAAAAGAAAAAATCATCTGGAAGCTTATGCTTTCCATTTTTAAACTTCCCCAACTCGGATTTCCAACGTCGCCATTCGTTCAATATAGCAAAGAATGTCACGTCAGCCGCTCCGTTTCACGTTTGTTTATTAAATCTCGATAATAGCAATGCTCCAACACTATATACCGGGCGTTCTATTCCCGACTGCCACTCATTTGTTAAAGAACATTTCAAAGAGAATTGCAGGCGCGCGCGCAGGCAACAAAGCGCCACAGGAGCTTTCACACACGCTATAGTGATTAGTCAACGTTGTCGTCGTCGACCGAGAAAGCAATTTTGCATGTGCGCCTCGGAATTTTTAAATTTCAAATCGTCCGCTTTACGCGTACCCATATAACGCTATACACATATATATACGATTCTCCTCTCCGTGCAGAAAGCTGCGTTACGCGAGGTCGGGTGAGCTTAAAAACCGTCGGACGCACGGGGTAAACACTTTAAAGTTGGACGTGCAGGATTTTTCTTACCGCAGCAGAGTACTCTACCTCGCGAAGTAATTTTAATTCTCATGAAATTGCGCGCGTTTTATAACTTTGCAAATTCCTGCGCCAAAGGAACAGATGTTCCCCTCAAGTTCAGCAAGCGTATAGTGTGTAATATGTGCGAACGCAGTGTACACAAATGCGCGCGCGCGCGGGGGAGAGCGAAAATGCATTGTTTGTTCGCACCGCGAGCTTCTGCAGCGAGTGAAATTAATTTTCCGTTTACGGTCTGATAATTAATTTATTATGAGCGAGGCTTTTTTATTAATATTCTTAGCGCTACATGATAAGGAATTTCAGTTAACAATAAAGATATATCAGATGCGTATCTCGTATTATCATGCCGAACAACAACAATTGTTATAATAAAAAATCTTCATAACGAGAACTGGCAATAAAATTCCACCTTAAACCCGCTTTAATAAAGCAAAATTACATTTCACCTACATACAAGAGCAAAATCGATTTACACTGCACAGATGTAATATACCATAATCGTAACAGAGGAGAGCATTCGGATATAGCGCGGCCGACAGATATAACATAATTAAATTCAATGGAAAACTATTTCAAGCGTCGCCCGAATCACCCCAATTTCAACCCAATCCATCACCTACCCTCTCCCTCTTCTCCCACCCGTGTAAAAAAGAGAGAGAGAATTCTCCACCTCCGCACCATCATCTACGCTCTCTCAACCCCACACATCGACAACCTCCTCTCTCTGGCAGCACAGCAACGGCGCGCGCGAGGGGCCCCTGGAAACAAGGGCACACAAAAGAGACCTCCTCTCTCTCTCCCTCACCTATATCGACTCACTCGCACGTATACATAAGGATTCCGCGAGAGGAAGAAAGAAAGAGGAGCAAAAAAAGGGTCCTCGCGCGCGAAAATCCGCGCGTCATCGATTCCCCTCCCGCTGATGGCTGACGCTCTTATTAGATATATACCTATATAGCTACCAACCCTTTGCTGATTCTACGCGTATGTGATATGTATATGATGCGAGAGACGAAACGGGGACGAACGCGCGAGATTACGTCGTAAATATAATCGATGTGTGCGCTTTCTCTCTCTTACTCGGGGGGGAGAGGAGGTGGGCTAGAGCGAGACGGAGAGAAAACACAGCGCTCGCGCGCGCGCGACTAGAAGTAGGTCCGCGGGGGCTGACTGTACTTCTCGCTCTCTCTCGCTCATATATACTGGCTGGATTCAATGACCCGCGCTCAGCTGTCAATATATAAGCGCGCGCTCGTGTTGTTGCGCAATTTTAAAGAGCCCGCCAGTATGTGCTTACATCTATATAGTGAAATATGTGTGGGCAGAGGTACATGCTACACACAGAGAGAGAGAGACAGAGAGGCTAAACAATGCACGCACCTCCATATGCATCCGCGGAGCGATGACAGTGGTGTTGCAGCAGCAGCAGCAGCAGCTCGCTACCAGCACTGTTGCCGTGCAGCGGCTACGGCTTGACGTTCTCCTCGTCGTCTCGGCTACTCGTCCTCTTTGTCGGACAGAATCCAGACTGCTGATGATGTTGTTGTTGTTCCCTGCACCGCCACTTATGCTCGCTCTCGCCCTCGACCATCTCCCACAGCTTCTCTCGCTCTCACCTCCGCTCTTACGCTCAGCTGTCTGTCGACTACTTGCTCTTTCTCTCGAACGGGAACAACAACGCTCACTGTGCGAGTCTATCTCTCTTGCTCCGCTATCGCGCACCACTGCAGCGGTAGCCCATTATACCTATATACAGGAGGGGAGGAGGATAACACAGCGGAACAGAGGTGACCTGCACCAAGTCGAACCAAAACACGCGACGTCGTCGTCGTCTCTGCGTATATGTATCTATTATCTATCTCTATATCCTATAATACTCTCTCCCGAGGAGAGGCAGTAGTATAGTCGCGCAGTCGTCGCGATGCACTGTAGCCAGGCGCGCGCGCGGACGTACACTAAGGCAACCGCGCCGCGCGAGAGAGAGAACGACGACTCGCCACCGCCGCGCAGTTCTCTCTACTTCGATTTATTTCGTCTCTCTCGCTTGCGCTCGCGTACCGACCGACCGTCCGTCCGTGTCTGCTCCGCGCGTATGTAAGTATGTATAATACACACACGCGTGTTCGCTGTGTCTCTGTCACGCACGCGCTATGTGGGAGGGAGAGAGAGAGAGCGCTGTGTGTTGCTGGCTGGCGGCTCTACTGCTGCTGCGCCGCGACCTGCGCGAGTGTAGGTCGCGAAGAGCGGGGAAGAAGGGGGCAACGGCGGCGGCGGCGCTGACTTTGTGCGGCGTTTACGCTTTTCACGTTGGTCATTTAAATCGGTCCCTTTTTCCACGAGGGTTAGGGGTGATATGGTGTAGGGACGACATGTGGGAGATGGGAGGATAATTTTTTTGTTGGTAAAAGGGCGATTGAAAGGGTGTGGATAGGAATGGAGTCAATGTTATTGTACGCCGCGGGAGTTAAATGTCCGGTGGACGCGCGGCGTTATAAAAGGCGAGCGCTCTCGCGCGCAGGCTCGTCACGTATGGGCACACACATGTATATATATAGGTGTTTTGAGAGAGACGGACGTATATATATTCGCTGCCACAGCCAGGCCTGCCGCGTGTGCGATAAAAACGAAGAGGAGTAGTGGTGGTGGTAGATACGAGACGGAGAAACAAAGAAGCGCGATCCGTTCCTGGCCTTTCCTCGGGCTGCGTGTATATTGCCTCCGATGTGTTGTTATGATACTCGGAAAAAAGTTATGGAATTCGTGATAGCGGCGGATGCGCGATTGCAATATTACATGTAGACAGCAAGGGAAAGAGAGAGAAAGAGATGAAAGACAAACATTTCGGAGCAATATGAGGGAGTAGCGCGCGGCGGCTGCGAGCCAGCTGTTTGCGGACACGATCGCCAGGTGGCGCGAAAATTCGAACGCGCGCGAGCTGAGAAGAGTTTGCTTATACCTGCATGCGCGCGCCCGCGGAAGAGCGGATGTTGAGCTCGACATTAGAGTCTGTGTGCATGTCTGTGTGTATAATGCACAAGATCGCGCAGGTGGCCGGTTTTCTTGCCCGCGCCGCTGCGGGAAGATAACGATACTTTCTCACTCGTGATGCAGTGTTGATGAATTGTTATCGCTTTTTCTCGCGCTCTATGCCGATGTGCTTAGCGTTTTTTCTTTGGAGCGAGAGGGCGAAAGCTTATCGCTCTTTGCATCTTGCGCCGCGTGTTTCTGTTCTTTTTTTTTTGTTGCTTCAACTCACGTGCGCCCGACGCGTGATTCACGAACAAAGAGAAGCGCGCTCACGAGGGAAAAGGATTCCGTGCAGCGCCGTTAGATTCTTTTGTACGCCCGCGTGTGTGATAGAGGCCCGGGATAATATACCTGCACGCGTATGTGCGACGTCGCCGAGTGTACGTGACTCTATTTCGGGGAGATTTTTTTAGTCCGCCGGTTTAGGTGGTCTTTTTCGTGTGGGGATGGAGGAAGATGTCGGGCATGCTCGGGAAGGCTTGTCGTGAAATTTAAAGCAGAGCTTTTGCTTTTTTTCGTTTACTTAATGAGGTAAATAAATTCGTGCTCTGGCTGGGGTGTATAGCTATAAATTTTTTATGCGAATTTCAGATTAAGTTGGCTTGAACGTTGTAATACGTTGATGAAAAAATAAACATCGACGTCTTTAGTCGCTGATTACGGAATTCGATAATGATTTGAAAAATAATATTCTGTAGTCTCGCCTGCGAGTTAACGATGTTCTGTGCACACAATTAGTTAATTAACCTTTTTAAGGTGGCTCTGGCAAATTAGCGAAGTCTATATATAAGTAAGAAAACAGAAAATCATCTACTGAAAGTACCTACGAATTTTAAGTTTTTTATTGGTATTTTTCTGAAGTAGGGTCATCAAGTGAACTACAGAGAATTTTTTTTTTTTTTAAATTCAATTTTTAACGTAGGCTCTTACGGATGGAAACGCATTTTTTCCATAAAAACACCTAGAAAGTACAGAATTTCAGTCATAAAATTTTATTCTGTAACGAAAATATCAAGCCACCATCAAAATTTAAATTTAATTTAATAAACTTTTTACACGCAATATACAATATATTGTATAAAAATTTACTGGTCATTTGAAAAAAAATATATATATATTAGTGCCCTCGTAGCCCCTCATAGAAACGGCCCAGCACGCCGAAACCACCTAAAAATTCAATAATATAATATAAGAGTTCTATTTTCAAATTGAATCGCAATGACAATCCACTAAGAAAACATCCCATATTTTAAATGTTTTGAATTCACCTGGCGTAATGTAAATAATTACGACATCTTATTATACATTATTACATATGAATTAAACATGAAGCATTGTTGACGATGCATATTTAAATATATAATGAAATATATTATTTGTTTTTGCTTTATAATAGTTAAACTATTTTTAACTAGGACGTTAAATTATGTTATTGAAGTACGGCAAACAAAAATCTCTCTATTCTACCGATGTAAAAGAATATATACAGAAGGTATAGCGAAATAGTAATAAAGTTAATTAAAGCCGAATCAATGTCCTTAATTGTTTCAAGACTATAACATCTATTTGCACAGGCAACTTATTATCGCGTTGTAAATTATACACTTTAATACCTATATGATTTTCAGACAACCTTTCAATTCAAACCCATTTTCTTTGTGCTTTTAGTCGTCGACCGAGTTATTTCAGTAACGCAAATATGAGCGCATTTAATCGTATGATTTATCAATTCAAAGGCACAATGGGAGTTCTAAATAACTTTTACAATAGACTGCCGCAGGATATTGTTGCGAAATTGAAATCTTTATGGAATAACCAAGCCACTTGACAAGCAAATGTTTTCAACGAGCTGAAAAAGTTATTTTTGTAAATATTGCAATATTTCGATAAAATCAGAAATATATTGGTTTCCAAGCGAAATATAAATAACTTTTTGTTATATAAAAAGTTATTTACTAACATGAAAACAAATAATTCTAAAATATGAAAACTTTGGTTCTAATCTACCTCAATTAATAATATTTTAAAAACTCCAAGATGTAGAAAATTATTAAAAAAAATAAATCTTCTTATTAAATTTTCTATAGTACTAATAATGTTTAAGTAATCTTGATTAATAAGTCTGTTTATAAAAAGACAATGCTACTCACTACGCATTTTAATATAAGGAAATCATGATAGCATCAGCATATAATTGAACGTTTAAAAATAATAATTTTACAAAAATTAACAACATTTTGTAATTATCATGAAAAGATAATAACAATCAATGAAGGAAAGATAAAACATTCTTTATTATTCTTTAGTTGTACTATAATTATTTACGAAGGTTTATGCTCCTATTGTCTGACTAGACCCTGCCATTATCTACTTCGATATATTATACGCATGTATTTTTGTAGTTTCTTCAGAATTGTTTGGTAAGTCCTTTCAATTTAACATTTTATTTTTATTTAAAATATTATTTTTTCATTTTTTTATAACAATGATATGTAAAAAAGGTAGAAAGTTTTTACAAATATCAAAAGAATTTATAGGAAATTTTTCTGACTTTGAAATTATGATAAGATATGAACGGGATTGATAATCAGTGGTGATATCAAAACACAGTATTCTATATGAAAATAAACATTTAAAACCTTCCAAAAGCTATTTCCTATATTTAAGTGATACTCTTGTTTACAAATACACACGAAAATACTTGTTGTATTATATTTTTTTTATCGCACCTATTAAGAGAATTTATTTTTGACTTTTTATGTATTTTGTACGAATGTAAAAATTAAATAAATTAATAATAATCAAAACTAAATTATTATATAAATTAAAATTTTCATTGCTCAAATTTTATGATGAAAATATTTGTACGCTGCCTCCATATAATTATAAAATAATCCACTTCATTTATAATTTTCCCATAAATTAAAAATGAACACGTGAAAATCTTAAAATATCTATGAAAAATTGTGGAAAATCACCTAAACGGGTGATAAATGAACAAAAATGCAGGGGATAAAAGAAAATAAGAGAAGATGGTGAAAAGTATGATTAATGACAACAAGAAGAAAGCGCATCTAAGAAAAGAACTAATCGTTTATTTGCATGTTACTTTGTCTGCCTAAGGCTTATCCACGAGGTAAATCGTAAATAAAATACGATAGAGCACATCGTTATCGCTTTTTTTCGGTATTATTCTAGACGCTACATAATTTTCGTCGCTTATCGGCCTCTTACTCACACACATACTCTCCCTCTCTTTCACAGTCTCAGTGCCTCGGCTTTTTGCAGGATGCATATATAGAAGGTGGGGTGACGCGCACGCTCTCGCATCACGCATCATACACACTGGCACTCACACATACACGTACTTATCGTACACACATACAAACATGTATATAGTATTATACAGCGCGCGCACAATGACATTCCTAGCGGGCGTACTCGCGATTTTTCTCCACCTCGCGTCGACCTCTTTCCCTCTATACGCGGGCGCGCTATCTCTCTTATAACTTTTTTCCTCCCCCGCGCACATTTTCTCTCTCGCTCTTTCTCTCGATCTTGTCGTGCATATAACGCTCTTTTCTATATATAATGTGGATCGCGAACGCGCGCACACGCGGCCTGGCCCATTTTCCTTTAGTAATTTTTTTCTTCTCTACACACTTAGAAAACGATAAGAGCATACATTCACACACATGCGCACACACGCGTGCACCCAGAACGTACTGTCTTGGGGGGGACAGGAGGAGTAAAATAAGCCCCGATTGTTGTCCGGGTTACGGGGATTTTTATTCGTTTGTTGAGCTAAGGAGACCGAGAATTATTGTTTGTTTATAAATATATTGGAATGAGATTGTGATTCCGTTTGGAAACGGTCCTAAAAATAGATGCATTGAAAAGATCATTCAAGTATTTTCATAAATTCGTTTTTTTTCCTGCACGTGTTTCAAAAAATTTTAAATGATTAGAAATGAGACTTTGTACTAGTATATTCATTTGGAATGAGGATTTTCTGAAAATACTTTAAAAAATTTACATTCGAGTAATTTTTCTTTTTAGAATTCATTCAATTTACTTACTTCATAAATGTACTTTTACAATTAATTTTGACTGACGCGCTATGTTTCCTTTTTAATTTGTATAATGGTCAACATAGGCCTTACTCTAACATTATTTTAAAACCGCGAGTGTACGCGTCAGTCAATGGGTGATGAAATTACTAAGATCTCCTATTAAAAGACATTACTTTCTGGGCACAGTCAGAAAAAAAATGATTGGAAATAGTCACACGACGTATGCAATGTTATTTAAAAAATTCTCCTACACAATTTTATAACATGTCGGATAAAACATTACCAATTTGATTAGTATACAACTTTTCTCCATATATCATATAGTACGTATTCATTTCTTCTCGAATACCTCATAGGACAATTCTAATTAAAGTACGGGACTTTTTACAAGAATTTTCTGCCTATCGTATAATGCCTATAGCACCTTCAATTATTTTAGAAGAGATTCATTTCGTTCGTCTAAGCGGCATTGTTTTTAAATCGTAATATGGCTAGAAAAAGTGGAGAATCCCAATCGATTCTCGGTACATTATTATTATACAAATCGACTTTTGACGCGTCATCGAGCGTTTGTATACATATATCAGTATAGGTAGCACGCAAAACGAACGTAAAGAAATCTTTTCTAAAACCCTAAAGGGTATGACGACGCGCGACGAAACACTGAAGAGTCTTCGGGGTGTATACAAAGGAACGCTGCTGATGAGAGAAGAAAAAATATGCTCGCAACTATATAAGCCGACGATGTCGTCGTCGACGTCGGTGATATAATCGTATATTATATTATACTCGAGAAACATTACTATTTTACAATCGTGAAAAATGCGAAGCGCGCAGCTTATTTATAGAAGCACATACACTGTCTCTCCCTCTTTCTCTCTCGCTCACCTGACTCCTTACACTCTAACGCGTTACTAACGAAGGAAAGAATAAGAAAAGAAAAATGACACAAGCTCTACTCTCTCTCACACATACTCTCCTTTGTGTGCCACGGTATCCGCCTCATTTTTTGCCCCGTCGGAGAAAAAAACGAGGAGGAAGTCTCGAATTCGAGACGACGACGGGGGAGGGTCGAGAAAAAGGCAGGCGAGCGCGCGAAAAACTTGCGGCACGCGAGGGAAAAGCTCCTTTCGCGCACGCACGCACGCACGCGAGGTGCTTTTTCTCTTTTTTTCTCCCCTCCCGTATGTACCCTTGGTGTGCGGACAAAACGCGCTGTATACTGCTGAGACGATCGTTTTTCATCGTGGAAAAGGCTGTGTGCGACGACGTGAAAAAAAAATCGTGAAACTTTAATATATAATATTTATATATACAGTCTTTTTTCGTTTGCTCTGGTAATCGACGTGTGTGTGTGTCTTTTGTACATATAGACGTGGTATATGGCGCATATAATGTACTTTAGCAAACTGATCGTAGTAGGTATAGTACTATTCGAGGTTTTTTGGGATAAATTATTGTGCCATTTGGTAATCTTTCGGTTGGTCAAAAGATGAGAGTACGGATAATTTGTTAAAAAGAGTATCAAAAGGTTTTGTATTTCTTAAATAATTTACAGTTCTATACATCTTTATAATACAGATGCTTTGAATTTCGTTTAGGAATTCTGTCTGAATTTTTAAGAATTTTTACTTTTCCATTTCCTTGCTATGGTATAACCAATCGAAAGATTGTGTAACGTTAATTGACATTTACTAAACTGATTTATTCAAATTAAGCTTTTTCGTCGCTCAATGAATCTCTTATAAATTAATGTATCAATTTTTATTCATTACTGTTAGTGGATAGAGATAAAATCAAATTTTACTAAACCTGATATTCATAAAGTATTCAACGAATACACAGATTACTTATGAATCAAGTTATTTTTTCCATAAATCGTCTACGTCATTGTAATGCCGTGATGTTGCAGATCAACACTTAGCGGTTAATGCTTTTATAAATACTTTTTAATACTCATCAATATGTAGAATATCTAAGCCAATATATTTACATATCGCAGATGTAACGTACTTACGTACATTAAAAATTTCAATATAAAAAAAAAAAAAAAATTGAATTCAAATAAATCAGTGTAATAAATTTGAGTGAGACTTATGCTACCGAAGATTCGTTGATAATCCCTTATAGAATTAGTTTATATTTAATGATAAGTTTCATGACAATTTATCGTCGCATTAACAATAACTTTGTCCACGATGAAGTGCTGCATCCATAATATCTGTATATAAGCTCTCAGATAAAACATTTCACATTTATACGCGTTTTGATTTGCCATGGAAAAAAAATTAACAAAGAAGATATACACAACGACGGGCTTTTACAAAGGAAAAAGAATAATACAGAGAGAACGTAAAAATACACATCCACAGATTATCGTCTATTCTCGGCCACTGCTCTGTGTGCATGTGTGGATTCCTTTTTGCATCGAAGGTTCCGCGTACACGCGGCTTCTGACTGAATCAAAATAAAGTTTCCACGCGAGAGAAAACAAGCTGGGCGCGCGTATATGTTCGCGGAAAATGCGCGCAGCTGCATTTGCATACGGATACACTTGCGACTTTGAGAAGCTTTTGATTATCGTGTACACGCAAAGAGTTGTACTCAAAAAACAAAGACAGAAAGAAAGAGAAGCTGAAGAGGTATACACACATATGCATTTGAGATTTAAAATAATCTTACGTACTAATTTTTTAAAGCAATATTAGGGCACATTTCATTAATTTTTAATCATATTTAATGTTTTATTTCCTTTTTTATGTATAATATATTTATTTTGAAAATAAATATACTACAAGTTGGTATGAATGTATCATTACAGTACACTGATGCACCCTAGATATTTTTTGATGCAACGATCTTGCTAATTAAAAATCTGCTATGACAATTTAGTATTTACAAATTATTTACTGAGGATTATAATGGACTTCCTATGAGGAAGTGATATGATCAAAATTACAGTTTGATATTTTACAACTAAAGTAGGTTGAAAAATATTGCAAGTTTTTTTTTGTATTTAATCTGACTAAATTAAACTATTTCTTTGTTAATCGATATTAAAGGAACAATGAAGCAATATTATTCTAATGCAGATATACTGACTTTAACGAATTGAATTATTAGACGTACAGGTAGTTTTAATTTAAAGTTTGGTCGTTTTAGTAAATTTTATACGTAATTATTATATCTATAATTCTTTAAAATCAGTATAGTTTAATGTAAATATAATATATACAATTTTTATTTTTAAATTCTAATTTATAAAAGTAATTATTTCACTATACAGAACAAGATTGGGTTGTTTTAAGTAAAATAATTCTAAGCAATGAGGAAACGTATGTAAAAATATGAACGTTTGAAAAATAATATTCTTTCTTTACAGTATCTGACATAATATTTACCGCATTTATTCTCGGCATTCATTCATAATTGTAAATTAAATGCAATCATTTCTCAATTCTCAAATTCAAAACAGGGAATTGATGAACCGTTTCGTTTTTGGAATGCAATTTCTTTAATAATTTTAAAAAATATTGATTTTGTAATATACAATACGTGTAAATACAAGTTTTTAAAGCGAAATTTAGAACGCTTTTAATGGAGTTCTGTACAAAAACAATTTTTTAAAAATTGTTTCGTCATATGTTAAAAGAATCTCTGCAATAGTTAAATATTTTAAATGATTTTTTGGGAAAATACAAAATAACATAATTGAGCGCCGATTTATACATAATTGCTATATGTTATTAACAAGTACATAATTTCAAACAAAATACACACTTAATAACTTTAAATTTATCAAATCATGATTTAAGTTAATATGGCTATGATTGATACGTTTGCGTGATCATGATAAATTTAAAGAAAAATCAAGTGTATGTACAGAGAAAATGATTACATATTTAAATATAAAACCGATATCTCGGTTATTACAAGGTCTAAATCACATCCGATTACAAATTTATTAATTCAGCGTATTTTAATAAATTTTAAACTTTATGTCATTTTTAATAATAATTTTAATTATTTAAATCTTTTTGATAAAGAAATTTTGACATAAAATAGAATTTCATAAAATTTTAAAATAAAGCTCGCCAATTCTTGGACATACATATTTTTTTTTTTTTTTTTACAAAGTTGAATGAATACTTAAACATGTAATCACCGCTTTGTAATTAATTTTTACATAACAAACTGTTATAAAATAAGTGATAAACAATATAAAAAGAACGTACTTTTCCACATAACTTTCCTCATTCTAATTCATTACAAAGTTAAATCCATACATGAAAGAGAAAAAAAACAAATGTTAACGGTTCGTTTTCCTGATTACAAATCCTTACAAAAAAAAATAATAATAATAAAAAGGACAGCGCGATTGGTCGTCAAGGACTCTTTTCGAAAGATAAAGTCTCGAGACGCTCGTCGACCGCTCTCGCGACTACGTGTTGCGCCGCAACGAACGAGAGCGTATCGCGCGCGCCTTTGTGATTCCAGATGCCTCGTAAGTGCACACCGTTTGCCACCCCCTCCTTGCTCTCCTCTCTGTTTACCTTTCGTCTCTCTCTATGCTGTCATTTGACTTTACGCGCGCGCGCGAGCTCACTCGCCCGGACGCTCGTTTTTCGACGCGATCGGAGCACGGCGCCACCTTCTCCTGTTCGAACAATGTATCTCTTTCTCTCTGTCTTTTCTATTCACAAAATCGTCGAGATTCTAAATTTTACATGGAAAAATCGTTAATTAGTTTTACGTCAACGGAATCTGGTAACATTAAAGGCGCAGAACTAAAACAAGTGTGTGTATGTATCTGTGTAACAAAAAATAACTTGAATGCGAAAATTAAAAAAAAACTGCATGTGATGTATCCATAAAAAAAAAAAAAAAAAAAAAAAAAAAAAAAAAAAAACAAAAAAAAAAAAAAAAAAAAAAAAAATAAACAAACGTATTCCATTTTTGCGTAACGTGATTTTATAAGGCAACTAACTTGTAGCTTTAGTATCTCTCTATAATTGATTCTCGCGAAATTCAGCATAGCAGAGCAGTAGCAGATCAGTTTATTAGTTTTTTTCTTTTATAACACTCGTGTCATCATCATTCTCCACTTTTTTTATACGTATCTAAAGTAAATATTTATATATAAAGTATATGTAAAACACTAATATATGGTTATTTTATTTCCTTGTTACAAGCCTTACATACTTAGAATATGTATAATTTTCTTCTTCATGTATATATACTCTTCTTGTAATAAAATCGATTACTTCATACTTGAAATCTAGAGATAATAAATATAACTATTGTGTTATTGTTAGTACAAGAGAAGTGCGTGCAGGGGGGTCGGTGGTGGCAGCGGGTGTGGGTGCGCTAACGACTCGTGAGCAATATGCCAACAATCATCTTTTTTCTTAAAATTGTCTCACATGGTGACGTTCAACTGTATTGCTTTTGTATCCACCGAACACGCTTGCTGCTGTTGTTGTTGCGCCTGCTGCTGCGTGGCTTGCTGCTGTTGTTGCGCTGCTGCTTGTTGTTGCTGTTGCACTGCTGCTTGTTGTTGCACCGCCTGCTGTTGAGCCGCTTGTTGCTGCTGCTGCGCTTGCTGCTGCTGCTGTTGCTGTTGTTGCGCTTGCTGCTGCTGTGCCTGTTGTTGTTGCTGCTGCTGCGTGGCCTGTTGTTGCGCTGCCTGCTGCTGAGCCGCCTGCTGTCGGGCAGCGGCTTCTTGCGCGGCTTGCTGCGCCTGCACTTGTTGTTGAATGGCCTGCAGAGCTATCGACTTAGTGTCGACGTTGCAGGTCTGTCCGTCGACGGTAATCACTTGCGTGGTACCACTGGCGCCCTGCTGCGCGGCCTGAGCAGCTGCCTGAGCTGCCTGGCGCTGCTGCTGGCGCAGTATACTCGGCGGGGGATCCATGTGCTGGCGCTGGTGGAGCAGCAGGTGGTTCTTCTGGAAGAAGGCCTTGCCACACTTGTCGCACACGTGCGACCTGATGTGGCAGCTGCCGTCCGAGTGCCGCCGTTGGTGCTGCGAGAGTCCATGCTTCTGGGCGAAGCCTCTCCCGCAGTCCGGGCAGATGTGGGGCTTGGGCTTTGGACCCGAACTCACCGGTGGTGAGGTCTGCGTCGCGCCGTGCATGTGGCTCACGCTCGAGCCCAGCGGTCCGTTCATCTAGGAAACATTGTGATCGTTAGAAAATGCTGCGAATTTGTTGGTCGGTGAAAATTAAGACGTAAGGAGGGCTATCGAAAAGAGTCTGGTTGAACGCCTTCTGTATAGATGAATGCATGTGTACATATCCGAGTGTGCACCGGCGATCGTTTCAGGCCTTGTTGATAGCCCGTCCTTTGTTGATAAAATTAGTAATGTAATTACTTTTTAGAGTCGTAAGTTTGCAGGATGTTTTACTTTGTCCTCTTTAAAAATATCTTTGATTAGTAAATTAGCACAACAATTTTCGCAATAATATCAAATATTGGACCCTGAAGAATAAATGCCATTTTATTGTTATCCAATTATTAATATTATCACCTTTTACATTGATAATCTTATTGCTTTTATATAATTCTGTTGACACAATAGCATTTTAAAAGCAATATTTATCATAGTGTTAATAAAATATTTTATACTACTAATAAAATTATATTTAATGAAACTTGCTATACTTAGATTATATATCTATTCCATGGTACAATTTAAATTTTACCTGCATTAAAATGAAAGCCAGAACAGTGATAACAGTGATATTATAACTCAAATAAATTTTCTGAAGTCTTACTTTTCTCTTTGAAAAAACTGTTCTTTTACATATTTTTAAATATTAATATATTCTTTTATAAAATTAATACTCAGCAATTACTTTACTAATAGCTCTTCACGTTTTATTTAAAAATAACCTTTTATTTGTTAATCAATGTTTGTTTTTTGAAATGAAAGATATTATGGTAGTGTTATGTGCAATGATTTTATGATTTTATTGATACATATTTAATTGTTTGCATGAATACAGAAAAATGACTTTTCAATTAAAACCAACATTTGTATTGTATTTAAATAATAAAAGATTTTAGTTCAATATGTACAATTACTATCCAGCTAAAATATACTTTTGGATAGTATTATTAAAACTGTGACTGGTGAAAAACGTTATGAAATGTGAATGTTTGTTTGAATGACCTCTTTTTTCACATTGAATTTATCAATATAAACATTCACCTGGTGAGCACTAGAGGTGTTAGCTGTAAGAAAGTGTCCTGTTGTTTGTTGAAATGTTGCTGCAAGTCCACAAAGATCAGTCACAAGAGTTCTATCTGCTGAATGTAACCTTAAATGCAATGTCTGGGCTTCCCTGTTATTGAATTCTAGACCACATTCTCTGTAAAATGAATATAAATGGTGTTTAATATCAATTGAGGATTAGATTTCTTAAAATAAGAGTACTCACCGACATGTGAATGGTTTTGTATCTGAATCAGAATTATTACTGCTATTGTGTATCTTGGAGTGGGCTATTAAATCAGACTTTCTTGGAAAAGCTTCTCCGCATACTGTGCATGCAAAAGGTGTTTCCCCAGTGTGTAACCGCATGTGCGCCATTAAAGTTCTTTTCTGTAGAAATTCCTTTCCACAGACTGTACAAGAGTGTGGTATCCTACCATGCAGTCGACCGTGGTTAACTAGCTCGAACTTTCTCTGGAAGCTCATGCTACAATCAGGACAGACAAACGGATGCAAACTGCCATGGAAGCGTGAGTGCATGGTAAGATGTTCCCTCTGGGCAAATGATTCACCACATTCTTCACAAACAAAGGGACGCTCTCCTGTATGGAATTTACTGTGTGTCACTAGGTGACGCTTTAGAGGAAAGGCTTTACCACATTCAGGGCAAACAAATGGCCGTTCTCTTGTATGTACTCTAGTATGTGTCACCAAGTGATGTTTTAATGTGAAAGACTTTTTACATTCCCTACACTGAAAGGGTCTTTCTGCGCTATGGAGAAGAAGATGAGTATGGAGACAATGTTTGTGCGCAAAACTTTTGCCACAGTGCACGCAAATGTGAGGCCGTTCCCCCGTATGTACTCTTGCATGTGTAGTGAGATGATGCTTTAGTAAAAAGGACTTTCCACACTCAGTGCATGAGTATGGCCTTTCCTTAGGTACGCGAACTTGGGACCCTATATCCTGTTGCTTGGTTTTCAAATCTAACTGTGTTGTATTTACATGAGTTAAAACATGGCCAAAGTGAGATGTTGCATCCGTCTGACTGGACGCCACATTATTAGAATTAGACTGGCTAGAAGCAGCAGCTGCTCTCTTCATGAGGATTTCGTTGCATTCTTCAGCTGTGAGTTGAAGTGGACCGATTGGAGTCATGAAGTGCTTGCTCATGGTATGTTTATCTGTAGCAAAAACTAGTGTATTCGGAAAAAGGGAAGGTGGTGGTGTAGAGTGATGTGCGTCACAATTGCAACCTCCCTTGTCACACGTTAGCGCAAAAACATCATGATGCTTCTTGGATCTGACGTGAGTAACATGGGTAGTTTGATTATGAGCTCCTGTGCTATGACCATGATGAGTAGTGGTGGGTGTCTGCTGGCAGCTTTCGTTCATGGTAAACATGGTTCTTCTATGGGCACTATTTTGTATTTTAGCTGGCTTGACATCAATTTGTATTTTACTACTATTGGATCCTTGATCCTGGTTGTTGTTGACTGCTGCATAGCTGATGGTACCGGCGATGTCGCTTTGGGTGTTCTCTCGACTATCATTACTGGGTCCGCTGAATGACCATGTGGCATAGCCAAACCCGGGTCCAGTGTTCCCGGGTGTGGTGCACATGTTCGTCAAAGTGGTGATTGAGGCGTTGGCCTGACTACTAGCCGTACTAGTGACGGTAGGCTCTTCACTGTCTGTAGTCAACACATCTTCAGGGCCAACCACCTGCTCCACGATGACGAACTGGTCAGCGGGGAATATCTTTAACGGCTCCAGAGCAAGGTGATTAATGTCACGCTCCAGTATCCCAAATCTCAGGCTCGTCGACGGCGAGGATCATATCTGGCCCTCGCGCACCTCCGATTCGTCTCCTCCTGCCTCCGGGTCTCCCTCCTCTCGACCCCGGCGGCTGCTCCTCTTCCCTCGGCTGGTGGGACCGGAAGCACTTGACGGCCTGCTCCAAAACACTTGGTGCCAGCCTCGCCTCCTTCCTTCCTCCGCTCCTCTCCTCCCACCCCCCAAACAACACTCGGCCGGGCGTGGATGAGAGCCCTTTTCGACCAACGGTCCGGGCGGGCGGCTGCGACACAACAGCCGCAACGACCGCCTCGCCGCGTCACCGCGGCTACGGCGGCGGCGTCCCCTCGCGAGCGCGCGATAACCTTAAAGAACGACGACGGCTCTGTAGCTCCGGCGGCGACGTCTCCGCGCGCGCACAGATACAGAGAAACGCGGTTGCGGCGGCTACACACACTGCACAACGAAAGTGAAAAGAGGAAACACGAGGAGCCAGCAGCGGTGCGCGCGTATATGTCGGCGCGCCGCCGCGGCTTATGTGTGCGAGAGAGCTTCTTTCTCTGTCTAGCTTTAGCGGACGCTCGAGCGCGCCTCTCCCCTCGCACGCGTGTGCGTGAGCCCGCTTGCTATCTCTTTCTCTCCTCGCGGTCGGCTTGTCTCGCGTGTGTGAGTCGGAGAACGCACTGCTGGCGCGCGGGGAGGGGGAAATCCGCTGATCCGCGAGAGATACACTCACACGCACGCACACTCCAAGTTGCGCGCACCGGCGGCAGCGGCTCGCAATCTTCTTCGTCCGCTACACTCGCCGTCGGCCTCCGCGTATCACCCAGTGGACGGCGTCTCCTCGCGCAGCTCTTTCTCGCCACTCGCTCTATCTCCGTCTCGCTCACTCGCTCACACTCTCTTGGGGCCGCACAGTGCTGCTATCAGTCTATCTCCGTCTATCTCGCGCTCTCTTTCACTCACTCCCACGGTGGCGCTCCCACGGAGGTTAAGCGGGCGCGGCGGCGAACACCCGCGCTCGCGGATGAACACTCTGCACACACCGTCTTCGCCGACCTCGTGGACACGCACGCACCCGCGTGTGCGTATTATCGCACACACGCTACGTCCGTCGTCTTCCCCCCGTGCGCCGCGCGTGTGTGGTGCACACACGGGCACAGAGGTGTAGTGTCGTACACACGGTCGCGCTCTCGCTCACACTCGCTCACACGACGACTACTATGGCGACGGGCGCACACAGCGAGCTCGCTGCTCTACACGCACGGCACACACGACACCACTATAGGCGCGCTAAGCACACGTATTATACGTGCGTGTGTATAAGCAACGCGCAAGGCGGCGCCGAGAGAGTCTCTCTCGCGCGCGGGGCCCCGGGACACAGAGAGCAAGAGAACGCGGCAGCGGCGGCGGCTTATCGCTCCCTCGTTCCCTATAATATCGCCTCGTCTCTCTCGCACTGCCGGTCCGCTCCCTCACACGCACGCGGCTGCGCGCGCACACACGGATACGGACAAAGGTGGCGGCGTATATATTTTGTGTCTCTCTGTTTCGCTTTCGCGCGCGACGGTGGCGGCTGTCCTGGGGGAAAAAAGAAGCGAACCCGGCGCCGGGCGCTCGTTCTCTACTCCCCTGCAGGAGACACGCGGCGCGGAAGCCCCGCTATCTCCTGGTGTAACGTCCTCGGCGTTGTTGCTCCGGCTGCTCCGCCCGCGGCGGCGACGATAGCGCGCACATTTTTTTTTATTATCGGCGCTGGCGGCGGGCCCTCCTCGCTTATAAGCTGCTGCTGCTCCGTGTTGTATCGGCCATTTTATTTGTAAACTACTACCACTAGCGTAGTATGCTGGTGTCGCGGCGCTCTTGCGCGACTACGTCGCGCGCACCAGCAGCGGGGCAGCGCAGCGCATATCGCGAGCGAGAGCCAGTGTGGCCAATTCGCCCGCGCTTTTGGAGGGAGCGAGGCGAGCCGGTCGCGCAAACTTCCGCCGCGATATGATGGCAACACTGGGGGAGAACGCGCGCGAGTTTATGGAGGCGTGCACAGTATATGCGCCGCTGGCTGATACGTATGCGTGGTGTGCGTGATAGTAGCATACTAGCATGTATGGTCGTCTATATAGTGTGCGAGTGCCGGTGCGTAGAGTGAATGTGGGATGTGCGGGATTTGGATTATTTTGAAGTGACTCGCTCGGTAAAGCAGGCCAATCGGGCGTTGGATAAAGATACGTTGGTGATTTCGTGGAAAAGGGGAAAAATTTTTGCATGTAAATTTCTTTTACGAACTTTCCAACTTCAGTATTATCAATTTTAATTCATTTCGATAAAATTAATACTAGAGATTATTTTAATCTGGATTTTCTTTTCTTTTTAGGTCGTATTTGAAGTACTTACTATAGAAAGAGATAAATAGAACTGATGTAGTAACCTTTGCCCACTCTTGTCTATATACGCTTAAGACACACTAAGCTGAAGAAAGCGTAAAAAGTATACCCTTCAATATTTTTGTTTACCCAGCTGATAAGTTTTTAAAAGAGGGCAAAAAAAGAACGAAAAGAAATAACTAAAATAACTAAAAAATAATAAATAAAATCTGAATATAAATATATTACCATGCAGGTAAGAATTTAAAAATCGGACGTTAGATGAACGAAAAGGTTGATTTAGTGACCTCAGTTTATTTTGCCCTAAGTGTCACTAAATCAAACTTTAAGTATCTACATAATTTATCTATGAACGGCTAACTTACGAAAACAAATATTACCAATTTTACAAAAATATAATTTTAGGATCTTTCATATCTACAAAAAAAGTGAAGAAACTCTATTTTTTCTATTTTTGCGAATTTGGTAGGCACAGAGTTAAAAGAAAAAAATTTAAAATATCTTTTTAATTCAATACTCATCCACTATAGTTTTCCATTACATAAACGCTAAGTTGCTCTCGCTTATATAACGTTATTAATGAGAATTCCCTATCCATCAAGTTGCAATTTTATACCCACAATCATGTTTTAACCAAATGCTTGCATTAAAAAAAAGGCGAATTTTAAAATGCCCAACTATTCTGCCTCTACATCTATATTCCCAAACATTCTATTCATATCTGAACCCCCATTCTATGCAACATATTATCCACTATGCGTTATTATAGGTACGCACGCTCGCTCATCGTCGCTTGACCGTATCGATCTTTCGTTATTACGCAAATTACGCAATAGAAAATATTGAAGGCGCATCTATGCGCCTACGTGCGCGCGCGCGCAAATAATGGAATCAATGCGGAGTCAGCAATTGATAAGCCGCGAATGCGCGCGCTCGTTAAACGGTCTATATATTCCGCCGACGGGGATTTGGCAAAAAGCCATCATGCGCGCGCGAAACCGATAACTGACAGGATATAAAGTCTCGATCTGCTCTCTTCATTCGATCTGTGCTCATCGACCCGTGGACGACTAGAGAATATTTGCTGGCGACGAATCGTTGTATATTCCAGTTGTGATTTAATATATTGCTCGTGGATAAAGGGTGTTTATTTATGTATTTTGAAGAATATAATAGTTTTTTGCATCGTATACTGTTGATATACGTAGCATTGACCAAACGGAGTTATGAGCTATTTTATGAATTACTCAGAATTCTGTACGCATAACGAATATTTAGCGTTTGAGCTCATACATGTGATGTGTATTGTTTTCAATTTTAGGGCATATAATTTCTAATAGATCTTCTATAATATTAATAATTAATGATTAAACCTTTCATTAAGAAATTATGTGACTAATTTTTAGTTGGTAATTAAAAGTATCGGATATTTGCACACGACTGACCCCACTTGACCATATATACTAGTATGCAGATTTTTCATTACGCGAATTTCGTATAAGTACTCAATAAATTTCTCATTTCCCCAATTCAGTACCTACTTTTATTTTCTAATTTGGAATACTTGAAAAATTCGTACTTTATAAACAAACATCAGTAAATTTTCACGTTGAATATACCTAGTACAATCTATATAACAAGTCAAAAACTCCGAATCACTTATCCCTACCATATATACAGCGGCTCGACACTTTCCTCGATTCGCATATATACGTTTTAAAGGCCTTCCACCCCGAAGGCCGGGACGCGAGAAAAAAAAATCGGAATCCTCCTCTCCTGGCTTTCAGCTCGCCGACGCGCTCGCGCATACTACTATATACCTGCTCTATACGGTCGCACAAAGAAGAATCTGTACGGCCACTGTCCACGAGAGTAGCAAGCGGCTCTTTGTTTCTCGAATTGAGCAGGCGCTTTGTACGAGAAGAGAGTAGCTAATTAGCATGCCTGCGTGTCCCTCTTTCTCTCTCTCTCCCTCTCGTTCTCGATCGTCTTTGCGTCCTTAGGCGAGTCTATAACACAGACAGACGTGAGTACGATGCGGAGGACAGCATATGCCAGTCGCATCGCGCGCTCGCACAGGTCGTGGTTCTTTTTTTTATTTACTTTTTTTTCTTTTAGCACGCGTGTCTGTCTCTTCCTTCCGCCGTGTATGTGTGTGTGTATGCGTGTGGATAGATAATGTATACTTAGTGGGTAAGGTAGCATGGGAGGATATTGGTTACAGCGAATAAGATGATGACCATTATATTACAAGAGTATGGTTTATTTGTGGTTATATTTGATTAAATTTTTATACATTGATTATGTTATATGGATAGCTTTGGAATATGTGTAACAAAAGTACGTATTTTACAAATTCAACTTTTCAGTACTTTTTTCTTGAGAAAATATAGTAAAAAGAAGTTAAAAATAAATTTGTGACTAAGTGAAATTATAATGAAAATGTAAAAAATCAATATTTTAATATTTTTCGAAACATTACAAATAATTTTTCCTACTGCGACTAATTTTTACATTAGTCATAGCTTCCATCTTGATAAATGAAAAAATTCTTATTTTTCGTATGAATGCAAAATTGTTGAGTCTACCAGTTTTCTTGCAAACTCTCACATCGTTTGAGCTACTGAGCGAGCAAATCTTTGCTCAGTCGGGAACCGAAATACGTGTTAGTTGGGCCGTTGGTCCATAGATATCGCTACGTGTTCTCGAGCAGAGTTTGCGTGTCAAGCTTATCGTTTTTGAATCTCAGCGTGTCAATAGTGTTGACGAAATAAAATAAAATTTGAACAAACAGATTTCTTTTCCCACTACGATGAAGAAAAACCGTTGTCAGAAAAACAAAATTTTTTTTTCAGGACGATGAAGTATTTATAAACATTAATATTGCACACCAAATAAATTACAGTATTCACAGTTGATGCTCTGTATGAGTGACACATTAAACATTACAAAGATGTTTATCTATGAAAACGCGATATCGTTAGTTTTCAAGTTTAGTATTTACCCCTGGTAATTATAAAAACGTTGAATGGAAAACGAATGAAGAGTTTGACATGCATGGAAGGGAATTGACTATATAATTTATAATAAAACGGTCAGTATAGCGTTTCTGTGCGGATAGATATATCACGTTTTGTTCGATACATTTTCAATAATTTCAAGTGTACAAAAGAAATGGAGGAAAATAGATTTTTGTTATCCTGTATGAAGATTATCATAATTTGCCAACGTTACGTTTATTAATTAAAAAAGAAAAGATTACAAAGTGTTTTATGGATTTTGGAGTGCAATATGTAAATATCTCAGCATGATGTTTATTGCATTTTTATTGGCAGGACATATTTATTAATCGAAAAGCATTTTGCAGCAATGAAGTGTCTTTATTACATTTTTCTGGCAAATGTGTTTAATAAAATATTGGCATCTGGATTACAAGTTCAAAAACTCAGTTTTATGGTACAACAAGTAATTGAAAATTTGGATCCATATCAACTAGCGATTTTTATCAACAGTAAAGAATCCTCGTACTCTTTCCACTATGATATTGTTCTGAATGAACTATTACAGAATATTCCAGCTATCACAATCGATATTGTGAATTTTCAATTGTATTCTGACGATGAACTCTTTACGTTGCCAATTTT